>JAIPRL010013307.1:0-10731 GCA_025469235.1 Pemphigus obesinymphae
GGTATTATTTACTAAAGTAGAGAACTTGTGAATTATACTACAAATTATTATTATAAACCCAAATCACAAAATGAATTAGTTAACTTTTAAGTTTTAACTGTATTTTAACAACTATGTTATCATCTTCGGCACAAACCAAAAACTTTAACATAAGTACTTAAAAATATATAATTTTCATTGTCTAGTTTTATAATAGGTAATATGTTATAATACGTTTTATTTTTTTAATTATATTAGATACCTACTGTACAAGATTTCTTTGTCCACAAAAATGTAGATTGAAATTGGTTTTCCTTAAAAACCTATTTAAGGTAAAATTGACTCTATATACGTTTTTTATAAATTTATTTCAATATTCCTCCCTATGCTCCTCATTATTACTTTTTTTTTATAAACATATAGAAACCATCGCTGTTTTACATGGAAATCCCGTGAACATGCCCAACCGTCAAAATTTAGTAAAAATAAAATCGTTGGTATTATATTATTTTATTTTAATAAAAATTCATCTTTTTCGATATTCACATCTTTATACTATATTAAAATAGAAGAAAAATTCTGCACTACCTTACGAGGATGCCACATCAATCATTTTGACTAGGTAGTAAAAACATTTTTACGAATAACAAACAAAATAACCTCTTAAGACAACGCTATTACCATCAATTTTCAAGGGGTTCTGTTTAGGTATTTTTTAATAACTTTTTTGAATAATGAAAATATAACAATTAATAAATTTGAAAATAAATCAGTCTAAAATTTTTCTAATATCAATACCACTTTTATTGTTGTGTAATAACGACATTTGTTAAAAAAAACTGCTTGTGGCTTTTTGATCAGAGTTTGATCAAAAATGATCATAAAAGAGAAAAAATTACACTAAATAAAAGATGATAACATAAACTAAGAGATTGAAAACGTCAAATTTTCCAATTTTCAAACTTAAAAAAATATATGAATAAGTTATTTTAACTAAAAAAACTATAGAAATAGTTTTTAATGATAGTTCAAGAAGAACATGGGGGGGGGGTAAATAAAAGAACCATTTTTTTATTTTCTAAATATAGTCACACCCTATTCTATGGAGGTGACCGTTACAAGTCATACCGCTCTATGTTCGTCCATAGTTAATATACCTACTCATCTATCATATTATATTTAAATTTTGAAATTTTATGATAAGTAGTAGAGAAGTTATATATAGAAAGCGAGAACGTGTTTTAATATTGTTAAAACTTATGTATAAATGACTTTTAAAGAGTTTAAATACTTTTATTAAAATTTATAGAAAACCATATTTTAGATACGATATTATAGGGATTTTGCAAAAATATAAATTACCTAACAAAGATGTTATAGCAATTAAAAAATTAAAAAATAAAGATTTTTGAAAATTCAAAATTGTGCTATAGAATAAGAGAATGATAAAAACTTATAAGATCATAAAAATATACAACTAACTATACCACAGATTATTATTCCATTCGTATATATTTAATATTTTTACGTCCACCCAAAGACATAAGCCCAAAATATTTAATTTTACACATCACATACATAATTTTTATTACAAACAAAAAACGAAAAATTGGAAATAAAATTAAAATATTTAAATCAAGAAGTATACCTAATACCTAACTGATATCTATAATGTACTCGTATGTTTTATACTATAATATAATTTGAATATTTATAATTAAAAGGATTATATTTAAAAATCAACACCTACATCTAAATTTTAAAAGCTTTTTAAGAACATATTTTTAACAACAATTAATATTTTATACACACAATTTGCAAATTAATATTATTAATTATTATTAAGCATTTGTATTTTTTTGTTTGTTTTGATTTTATTTTTCTATTTTTTTCCGTTATTGTTTTCGATTTTCAATATTTTCGTAGTTGATTTTTTCCGTTTTAATTATTGCGTTTATAAATGTTGTTTTAAAAACGTTTTCTATCCCTGACTTTTTGTATAATATATATAGATATGATCATTTTTTCATATTGCATATCTGCATCTATAAAAACACAGGGTCAAGAACGAAGACCTTTCTTGACCTATTGTAGGGATGAAGGCAGGGTTCTCGTAACCAAGATTTCTTGGTCTAACTTGTGAACTGAACTTCACATGGTCGATAGTATACATAGCAATTAGGAATATAAAAAGAATCTTTGTACTTTGGGTCTAGTGAGATGAGACGCGAAAACTTATGCCGACCAGTAATAGAAGAAAATAATAAATCATCATAATAAAACAATTTTAATTGTTCATTATTCAATTAAATAAGTATGTATTTTAATACATATAAGACTATAGTATACTATATAAGACGCCGTCTTAGGGACAATATAATAAAGAAACGTTTGATACAAAATGCTTTAAAAACATCATAATTTTCACCCTTTCCAATGTACCCTAATTAACTATCAACGTTCGTTTAAATGGCAACTCTTACTCATCTTATTAGTTTTATTTTAAAAATATATTCAAATGTTTCTAAAATTAATTTTATAGTATTTATAATATTTATTTAGTGAAATAAATATACATAAGGGCTTTAAGTTAGCTGTTTATAAGAGATAATTAATTATTTTTTAATACCTACATTATCAAATAATAATGAACTACACAATCATCTAATACCGTGTGGTAAATTGAATAATAGGTAAACAAGATATTATCTACCGTGTGAAAATTGACACAATATGACAAAAAAATTATCTAACATTATATAGTGTTAAATAATATTGCTTATTATATTTTAATGCCTGCAATAACAAATGGTTTTTAAAAAAATTACGTTAATTCATATTAATACCTAATTTTAAGAGATTATACAACTGAAACGAAATTAACTAAATACAAATATTAAGCAATAAAATTAATTAAATAAATATCCGAATACTTTTCGGAAATTTAAAATATAGGTTGTGTTTTGTTTTATTAATAATACCTATGTTACTTGAACAATCTAATAAAAAAATCTTATTGCACAAAAAAATATAAGTAAATATCCAAATTACTCTAATAATGTTTATAATACTGAAATTAATTTCACATTATATTTAAAATATTCTACAGTTATTTTTTTTATTTGAAAATTATAAAAAATTTTGGATTTTGAGTTTCATTCTCAATAACATCTTTCTAAGATTAGACTTAATAAATTATCGATTTTCAAGTTTAAAACCTTTTATTTTAACAGTGGCGTATTTTCAACTTTTTTCTGGGGGAGGGATTGATCCAAAATATATTGAAATCCAATAATTTATACAACCATTATATATTTTACTATCTTTAGGGATAAAATAGATTAGTTGACAGACAAAGAACTACATTGAATTAATTACATGAAAAAAATGTGATCATTAAACATGAAAAAAACGAGTGACAAAATAACTTTTATAACATTAAGTACTTACCTACATATTTTTCTATTCAGAATTTTTTTTCTCTAAATTTTTAACAGTAATATAAACAAACTGTACAGTAAATCGTAGTTTATATTATTAGATTATTTTAAGATATTTATTTAAAAATTAAGAATATTTTTGTTTAATATTTAGGTACCTATAAGTTAACCTGATGAAAAGGTTTACAGTCATTGACAGAGATACTACATAAGAGCTGCAGACTACAGGATAGATCATGAGAGTTATAGAATATATAATATTAAAACATTAATTAACAAACCTTAATAAATACAGCCTACTCCTAGTGTTTATACTAACTAACTACAACAGTATACTAAAAGAAGAATGTAATACCACTAACCATTTGATAACACTATTGAGTATTTCCATGATGCATTAGAATCCAATCCATGAAATCGAGCAAATTTTTTCCACATCCTTGACATTTTCTTGGACGATTGAACGTAACGCCATCAATCTCTCAAATTACTATGAATAT
Source organism: Pemphigus obesinymphae (assembly GCA_025469235.1). Lineage (NCBI taxonomy): Eukaryota > Metazoa > Arthropoda > Insecta > Hemiptera > Aphididae > Pemphigus > Pemphigus obesinymphae. The sequence goes on from JAIPRL010013307.1 coordinate 3,920, forward strand.
TATATTAAAATTACTATAGTATAATATAAATATTATAATAATAATTAACACGAAAAACAAAATAGGGTACACGCGATCGAATATACAATATTATATAGACGGTGACCGGGTAAAATGGAATAATTTAATTTAAAAAAAAAAATGTTATTGCAAATTATTGAAGAATTTCATAATTCACATCGAATGGCATGAAAACGGAACAAAAATTGTATGTTCATTAGCAAAAAAATTGATAAACAATTTTAACTTTTAGATATTTTTGACAGTGTTTTTAGTTTTCCGAAAGTAGTGTTTTATACTTATTCCTTTTTACACGGACACAGTCCATATATTTTCGTGTTCAGTTAAAAATTATAAAAACACATTTAGATTTTTTTTTAACGTAAATATTTTTGTATTTTATAATATAAAAATTATGTTACATATTATTTATTTTTTCATTTTTCAATTATTGGTAGGTACATAATTAATTTTTTTTAAATTTATATTGTATAATAGGTGTTTTAACTCTAAATATAACTAAAACTCAATTGAAAAAGTTCTATATTTATATTGATGGATATCTTGGTGGGATTCTCATAGAGATGATAACATTTTATAATAATAATTATTTATAATACATAGTACATGAGTAGGTAACTAAAACATGGTTAAAAAAAAAAAAGACATACAATTTACGAACATTTATTTACTAGTAAAATTCATATCACACAATATCAAAAAATATCTATTATTAATAACAGTTTGTTATATACCTATTATACCACTCATATTATGATCATATTAATATATTTTGTATATTTTATCAAGTATGATATGATTTCGATAAAAAAACCATTGGTAAAGTTTACGTGAATAAACGAAAATTATGTTTATGTACCTACATATTAGCAAGGCTGGGCAATAAGTTAACAAATTTTTTTAACTCAATAAGTTAAGTTAATTTAAAAATATGTTAATTTTAAAAGTTCAAATTGTCTTATATATTTTTTTATTAACTTTTTAAGTTAAAATTTAATTTTGAAAAAAATAGTAACTTACCGTTATAAGTAAAAATTTGTAATTAACAATAAAAAAATATAAAATACTTCTCATATGCTAGTTGCTGCAATAATTATATTTTTGTTTTCACCACTAATATTATTATTAAACAGACACTAGGTATTATATAATTAAATATATTTAAAATATTGGATAAATACAATTAACTAAAAATATAGAAAATATCGACAGTTTCGAGACAAAAACTAAACTGGCCTGTGTTGCATCAGCCAATAAAACGATAATTTACTAAAATTTATCTCATATCTTCGTGTATCCTTCTAAATTTTGGCTTATGATTAGAAATTTCCTAAAATAACAATATTATTTGACATCTAAATATTACAATAATAATGCGAAGATAATGAGAGTACCACATTACCACGCGTACCACAGTAATACTATATAGTTTTCATAATATATCCTATTTATATAATACAGTATAAAGGGTAATATAATAATATATACTTATCTAAATAGTAGAATTAGTAAAATGTCCTATGCTTAAAAATAAAAATCTCGTACAGAAAATTTTAATTGTTCTTTGGACAAAATTTAACAAAATTTGGATAGTTTTGTATAAAGTTAACATTTTAAGTTTTTAAAAAAGTAACTTATTAAGTTAAAAGTTAATTTAAAAAAAGAAACGCGTTAAGTAACCTTATTATAATTAACTTAATTTAAAATTTTAATGTTTAACTCGTTAATGCCCAGCCTTGTATATTCGTACATGTGTAGTTTTAACGATAAAATATGCACAAGCAGATACAATTTCATGAAAATCATAAAAAGTAATTAGAATTAAAAATTTTTCTTAGACGTATATTTTGAAACTAATACAAGTATAATATTATTTTATATTTATACGCAGGTACTTACATAGTACATAACCCATATTATGATAAATGGATCTACACACCGACATTCCATCATCTTGTCAATTATTTTTACGATGCATCCAGACCAATCATATTTTCCTCGTTTCCATATTCCCGGTGCATTTTATATATTTAAAAAAGACATTTATGCATAAATTATTCTCATACAATTATTTAAAATTTTTACGTACTTTGTTTGTACACGTAGAATAGAATGTATGGTAACCATGTTTCTATAAGTGGTAAGATCGTCTGTCTTGTTTTTACGTTGTTGTTGTGTAGGTACCTATAATTCCATTATATAAATTTAAAAAAAAATGTATTAAAGTAATTTGTAGGTGGTTATAACTAACATTAGATATATCAATCATTGATTTCAATACTGCAGCAAAAAAAAAAAAAATAAAAAATTCATTATAATGAATATAAAACATAAAAATTATATTCGTCATTCAATGTTAAACAAGTATCCTCTATATCCATCGATCAATAATTTAACTAATAATCTTTATTTAACGGCATTTATATAATAAATGATGTAGAATGATTTTAATACAATTTTTTCAAGGTTTTGCAGTCTTGATCAGTTTATATTTATTTACATAAACATATTTAAAGTATAATAACAAATACTTACTCGTACATATTAATAAAGAACAGTAAAATAATAAAATAAGTATATTTACATAAAATCAAATTAAGCGTTTACCATTAAAAACATCGATGAATACATATAGATGAGTCCAGCGAAGAAAAACAGCGATGTCAGTGTCCACGGATGTTGTTTATACTCCTATTTTAATAATTATTATAATATTCATTATTAATGTATAAACATTTTATATAAAATGGTCAATAAATATTATAATTTTTCATAGGGTTGAAAACGATCTATTATTCTAAGGAGTTTAGTATTTATTAAATTATTATGATATATTCTTATGAGCAAATGCACAAGTCATAGACAGTCTGCTCAAAAACATTTTTGGCTACGTAAAGTGAAAAATCATGGTAAATAAGCATAATTTTTATAGTGTAACTGTATTTGAAAATAAATTTAAATTCATAAATATTTATTTAAAATTTTACGTGAAAAATAGTTTGAATTAATTTATTACTCGTATATTGTAATTATTATATTATTATATTTATTATATAATTATAAGATGATTTTATTAGTTTTTTCAAATTAATCATTATTAATTTAAACTGTTATTTCTACAAAACATAGAATAAAAATAAATGAAGTCAAATTAATTTTCAAAATTTAATTTGGACTAACTACTGGATTGTTTGGTTAAATTAATTAAAACATATAGTTTAAATATTTTATTAAATTGATAGAAATAATTCCAAACAATCATAAGTTTAAAAATAGTCATACATCCGCTTTTTCATTAGAAATTTGAACGCCTGCGTCCTGCCGCAAAACCCGCAATACAATAATGATCGTGTGCTAAGGCATATATACCTAGTTACTGCGCGTTTTTATAATATTATTAAATATTAATTGTACGTTAAGTGTTTACGTGGTTAATTGTATTAAATTAATTAAGGCCGATCTATTTGTTTTATTACTATAATATATTTATATATTGAACGATCTTCAAATATCGGATAACATTAGGTAGGTACCTATACAAAAATTCAAAGGTTCATCATTTTTAATCATATATTATTAAACAGGTAGGTATATGTATGGATATATGCTGCTTTCACACAATATCTAATGGATTTCATACTATATGTATAGGTACCTAGCTATATCTTCTATGTTTTAAAATTATATATTTGTGTTTTTGTTAGATTGTACATTTTTAACTTGTACAATAAATACAATTAGATAATAGATAGGTACCCAACTATGTATAAATTGTATTGTTTTTCATATAATTTCATTAATTAATTACCTATATTTTTAGTTAGCAATACTATATAATAATAGTATATTATACATACCTATAGGTACCTGTTTAATAATTAAAAAATGATGAACATTCGAATTTTTGTATAATATCAGATATTTGAAAATCCTTCAATATATCAAACGTAAATAAATCGGCCACAATTAATTTTGTATACGATAAAATATTTACTTGCACGTAAAAACTAGGTAACTATCAATATAGGTAAATACTATACGTGAAGTACATATAACATTCATTCTAATAATTAGGTTGAAAAAACTAAAAGGTATTGTTAATAGAACTATATTATATAGTTGAATATACTTTCCAAGTTTGTGTACAATTATATATCAAATCTAATAATTATGTTGATACAACTATACTTACCTATTTTTCTGGGATAATTTACGGACAAAAATTTTGAACAGTATTATATAGTTAAAATAAACACAACTACATCAACTATATGTATATAAATTTAGTACGTCTAACTATGTTATGAGATACTCTGTATACCTACCATGGTTTATGGTTAAATTAACCATTTAAATGTTTATTTTAACTATTTTTTTTTCCGTGATATTATATGTATATAAATACAGTTTAGAATTAATTATTTAAAAACTGGAAGTATTAGGGGTTAAGTATTGATAAATAAAAATTAAATTTTAAAACAATTTGAATATACTTTTATACTTCAATACATTTAAGTTTAGAGCGTTAAATATTTCATAGCTGCCTATATTAATATTATTCTACTGTATTATCTCATATTTATACTTATAAATAATAACGAAAATACGCCACTAATTAGGTACAACTTATTTTAATAAGTAGGTACCTACCTACATTGAAATTTAAAAAACAGTATATATAGACATTATTTTCTTGTACATAAATACTTACTTTGGTTTTCCACATCGCATCAAAAATGATTAGTAATTTTTCGTTCAGATATTCAATAATATCCATTATACCCGAAATAATGAATTAAATCATGAAGTTTTTGATTGGCACTGAAAATAACAAAATGGTTGTTGAAGTATGTGTACGTAGTTAAATGTTCATTATTTTATATTAATTTTTATTTAAAAAATAATTGATATTATATATGAATAGTTACTAAATACTTACTTACAATTTTTAACCAAAAGTAATGATCGAATAATTTATAAATGAGTAAAAAATTGTTATTATTATTTAATAAGTTATATTAATGAAGAAATCCATAGAATTTCTGAAATATATTCAACGTTCAGATTGTCAACGACCGTTTATGATATTAATAGATATCCAAAGACATAATATTATATTCTATGCCATACAGTCAGTGGCGTACGCAGGATTTTTCAATGGACTTGAAAATAAATAAGTAATCAGTAGACACAAGATTAGGCATGAAAGAATAAAGTAGGTGCTATTTGAGTGTTATAATAAAATAGGTAGGTACTGTTAAAAATATATATTATAATGTATATATAATATAAAATATATATATATATATATATAATGGCGTATTTATGAAGAAGGGGTCCAGGGACAGGTACTGAAAATTCATGTAAATGTCATTATATTAATGATTGGTTTTTAATATATATATAGTTTATTTTCGAGAAAATTTCAGTTGCAGTATTTACATCAGTTGAAAACAACTAATATCACATTACTATCTGTCTAATCGATATCTGTCTCTGTTCTTGGTTTATCCTCATCTGCATTCGATCCTTCGTACGGCGTTCCGCAAGGTGCTGTACTTTCCCCTCTCTTCTTAGTCTTTCTTGTAAATTTCGCCTGCTCTATTATTCTTAATGCTAAACTTCTTATATTCGTCGATAACATGAATTTGTATCTTCATATAAACTCCATTTCCGACTGCCAACTTCTCTAGCAAGGCCTAAAGAACTTAGATGCTTGAGGTGAGTCCACTTAAACTTTAAAAACTTAGAGACTTAAACACTTTAAGTCTCCTTAAACATCCCTATTTTTTCAGTTTTTTTTCTTTTTGTCACTCATACTCTCGAATTAATTTTCTTTATCTTATTAATAATATTCTTATTTGACTCTATCCGTGATCTCGACTTCTCGCTCATCCATAACCTTACCCCAATTAAATATATCGAATATATTATAAGAATATAATATGCTTGGCTTTATTCTTCGGTCCTCTTCTGAGTTCCATTTACTATCACCTCTCAAAGTTCTTTATTTGGTTCATCCGATCCTTGAATATGGCACTTTTCTCTGGGACTCCTCCACCACTAATGCCATTGCTATGTTTGAAAGAGTCCACTGAACATTTTCATGTATTGTTGCTTACAAATTAAATATTCCTCATCCTCCTCACAATATTACACTTCTGTTCTACGTGTTCTAAATATTGCTACTTTAGTGGACCGTAGACATACATTTAATCTTTCCTTTCTAACCAATCTTCTCTCTGCAAAAATGTATTCTCCTACTCTCTTATTCCTTTAGAAATTTCAGAGTCCCTGTCCGTACTACTTGTTTCTCTGTCCCTTTTTATACTCATCGCTCCTTTTCTAATTTCCTTCAAAATTCTCTTTTAGTCTGTCTCATGCAAATAGCAAATAATGACCCTCCTCCTTTCCTTTATAATAAAACATTTTTATATTCTCTTTATATTAATTGCATGTTTTCTTTATTTTGTATATATTATTTAACTTGTTTTTGGGCTTGCTCCGTTTTTATTAATAAATAAATAACTTATTATTATGTGACTTTTTATTCTGAACGGTGCAAAAAAATTGGTTTTACAATAATGTTTATTTTCAATAAATAGATAGAGTGGTACAGAATAATAATATAATAATAATATAATAATATAATTGGTATAGAATAGTAGAGTGGAATTTGGGTATGGTAGATTTAATAAGGGAAGAGGAAGTGTGGAGTGCCGTGAGAAAAATGAAAAATAAGAAAGCGGTGGGACCGGATGGAGTACCAGTAGAAGTATGGAAAGTATTAG
>JAIPRL010013308.1:0-10730 GCA_025469235.1 Pemphigus obesinymphae
CTAGGTTTTTAAGAATATTTATTGTAAAATTTATATGGAAATATTACGATAATTAATTTACTATAACACGTCTACCATTACCTTTATTTTCCCTGATTCCCAGGCCGGCGATTTACGCTCGCGTGGCTTAATTCTCTTAATATAAAATATATATAAACCACGAGATTGGTACGCAAACAATATACCTATATAATTTGATCGAAGTGTACGTCTCCTTTTTTTTTTTTATTATTATTTTATATGTTGGATGGATTTTAAGGTACATTATAATGAATTTTATTAAAATATGCAAATATTATATGAGTATTATCATTTTAATTGTAATTATATGGTATGTTAATGGAGGTATATACTGGGCTAAAGTTACATTTTGAATTAAATTTTCTGGTATAATAATTGCGTTGTTTATATTTTGTTTGGATAAAAGTAATTTTATATATAATATATTATAGTTACTAGTTAGTATTAATATTAGAATTATAAAATGGAATTTTGCATATTAATATATTATATTTCTTTAATGATTTTCTGTATTGGGTGACGTTAGATGTTTTATGATTTAATACTATATTTATTTTCATGTATGTATCAAAGTTTTTATTTCATAATATTTTATCTTTATTTATCAATGGATAATATTTAGATTTTATTGTATATTTTTCATGTGAATTTTTCTCTGTGGAAAGACCTTTTACTAAATTTTTTTCTTCATTTGCTTTTGTTATGTGATAAAAGTCATATGTTTTTAGATTTAATTTAGGTATCCTGGCAGAGTATATATAAGTACTTTTATAATATTTTATTTTTATATTGTTTATATATACTATGTTAAATTTTCTTCCACATATGAATCTTTTAAAATTAAAATATGTAACACCAAAATTCGGTTCTAATATGTTTAGTATATTATATGAATATATTTTATTTGAATCGATTGCTTTATTCGAAACAATAATATTATATGAATGTATTTTATTTAAATCAATCACTTTATTAGGAATACCATAAATAGGATTTATTAGTGTTCCTATGTCTTCGTGTATTTATTCTTTTTCTATGATATTAATTGAATTTATAATTTGCAATTCTTTTGTACAATTACGTATATTTTTATACTTTGAATTATTATTTTATATTTTTATTTTCATGTTCATTGTCAAAATCTTATAAGTATATTTATTTTACCTTTAACAAAAATTTCGAATACCATGTTTTTTTTATCGATTCCAATTCTAATTGTTCATTGGTTATGTTAATTTTAGATATAGCTATATATTTGTATCCATCTTTCATGGAAGCACTATTTATCTTTAGTAATTAAATAATGTATCGTTCTATGCTCTGTATTGATTGTGGTTATTTCACCTGGTTTTAATTCTAAATTTTCAAGAATGAATGACATATTTCCATATTTTTGTGTAATTTTATTGGATAATTGTGTATTATGTTTTAAATCAGTTGAAATACATTGTACAATTGAATATTCATTATTCGATCATTGGTTTTTTGTTGTTTGTGGAAATTTAATGGACATTGTTTTGATTTACGAGTTTATAGTATTTTTTGATGTTATTGGACAAGAATTATAATTCATTTTAATTTCTGTAGTTAAAGAGAAATACAAATTTCCCATTTTTGCGTTAAACCAATTTACAGGTTTTTGATTTATGAATTGATTTTTTGAATAGCAAATTTCTGAAATATGGTCTCTTTTATTTCAAAAATCATATATTAAATTCCATTTACATTCTTGACTATTATGATTATATTTATGACAATGTTCGAATTGTGTTTTATTATTTCAAAATTCCGATGAATTAGTTTATGATTGTAATATGATTGTAGAAAACTTAAAAAAAACATTTTTTAAACTTTCAGAATACTTAATAAACAAAAATTAAAATAACAACCCTTGTATAAATATTATAAACATTAACAATCCTTACTTTAAGACTGTTTAGTATAACATTTAAAATTAAAATATTAAAATAGGTTCTTTTAATTGTTTTCAAAACAATGAACAATAATATATTTCTCCATATTTTCTGTTGTTATAAGTTCTTTTTTCAGTTAAAATGGACTTATAAGTATTGAAAGATCTTTCAACATCTACCGAAGTTATCGGTGCAAACTTCATACATGAACACATAGAAAGAGTTAAGAGTTAAGTTCGGTGGAATGATATTGTTTACTTTCCCAGACAAAATTTCTGATATCTGCTTCGTGGTTTGGAACCCTACATTTTTTCCAATTAAATATAACAATTTGTCTTGAGTTATTTTTCCTTTTTGTCCTGGTAAGTACTCTTTTCATCTCCAAAATGACATTATTTACAATTTGAATCGAATAACGCAAAATTAAACTAGAATGTTCCACATTTTTTATACTTTTCACTAGTGTAAAAAAATAAGATTTTGTAAATGTAAGATCACTTTTAATAAATTCTTTATTAAACATATTAGTACATTTTTGTATAATTACAACTTTTTCATCTTCTAATTTCTGTAAAAAACTAATTTTAAATCATCAAAATAGTCAGCACAAAAATTAGCTGCTTCAACCCATGTACAGGTTAAAACAGGTTCTGGCAGCAAAAGCACATTCGACATTCTTTCTCTATATACATTTACTCTCTAAGGTGCTTTAAGAAAAACTTTTTTCAAATTACCAACCAAAGTATTTACATTGGAGTACATTTCTCTAACTTTTTCTGCTAAATGCTGGATCATGTGAGCAAGACATGGTTTTTATATCATTCCCGCCATGAAGCCACAATATTCTCAAGCTATCATTTACAAAGCGAGAAATTGTCGAATGATTAGTTTCATCCAATCTTTTACATGAAATTAAAAATATTTTACTAGGATTATGTTCGTTTAACATACCAACCAAAAGGTTAGCAATATAACTACCATTGATATCTGTAGTTTCATTAATGACTAAATATATATACGAGTCCCCAATTTTGTCTTCAATTTTTTTATAACATAAATGGAGAAAAGACTTTCGTAAAATGCTCTCATCGGGAATGTGTTTTTTTGTATAATTTTGTAAAATGTCTCGGAAGATTGGATTTTATAACTTAAACCAATGTATATTTGCTGCTACAAGGCTAAAACACAGATCTTCATTAAAACTTGATGTTTTTGATTAGGTTTCGTCTCTCAACAATATTTGTTTACTATTGTTAGAACTTTTTTTCAAACCCTTCAAATGAAAGTCAGTACTTACATGTTGTGTTATTTGAACATTTTTATTACAACGCACCTGACGATCATATACTTGACAATAAACCACTGACCCACTAGTCGTAAATACAATTTTGTCGTGATCATAAGTCTCAACCCATTGAATTATGGAAGAAGCCAAATTATGTTTAGTTTTTGGCATTTTGTCTTTTTTTAAAAAAAAACGAATAATTATTTTTACCAAACAAGATTTTAAAATATAACGATATGCGAATGCACGACGTGATTAAGGTATTTACAAAATGATAACAAGTAACAACCATATGCCGGAACGCGGCTGTATGTAATTTATTGTTGTTAATATTTTATCTGCTTCGATCTCATGAAGTGTTGCAAACATGACAATATTCTTCTTGGAGACACTGTCAATGATTTTTTTTTCTTCTATAAAATTACTAAAATGTATTTATTTCAAATTAATATAGTTAATTTATTAAAAACCCATTAAATATGCATGTTATATGCATTTATGAACTAATATGCAATAATTCTCCGAATATGCAAAATATGCCAAATAAAATTTGGTATTTGAAATCAGTGTAATATAAACCGTAGATCTTTCAAATCCCCATCGACGTGCATACACTAAACACAAACATGCAAATGCATATAATTTCGGGCTCTACTTATTACCTAATACTTTTTTTAAACTGATTTAGTTATTTTCCTATACTTATCTGTTTTATAATTAAAATTATTTAGTGTTAATAAATTATAATCACAAACAAATATATTAAAAAATAATACAGTAAAATGCTTATTGATTATTTATTTGAATAAAGTAATATTTTAATTGGGAATACGATCGTACACCCGCGTATTCGTTTTATTTTCTTTCCTATATACATATTAGAATTTCGGCTTTATGGGCATACGTGTATACCCTCCACTACACCATTGATTTTAACATATTTTGCTTAGTATATGTAGCATATAGTTTATTGTTTCTCATTGTTTTATTTCTGACCGGTCTAAGAAACCAGTCAAAAATAAATAAATTTATTTTAATTATATTAATCGTTATGATTGGGTGTAAAGTAGCTGTACCTCCATTGGAGGTAATCGAAGCAATGCTTTTATATAAAGATGATATTATAATTAACGATAAAGGTGTTTTAAGTAAGTACCTATTAATTAATTTATCTATTTAAATTATAAGCAAATATTTAAAATGGAAATACGTTCTACTGGTGTTTTTTTAGGAATATTTTTAATTACTGAAAAATATTAGTATAGTTATTTATTTGTATTATATATTATGTATCTACAGTAGTCAGTAAATACTATTTTATAATTATTTTACAATATACTATAACCTATAATACTTATATATTGTTTATTTAAAAAAGATATAGGTACCTATTATTAAAATAATATGTTGGTAGTTGGTAGTTGGTATTATCCAAAATCTGTACGACACTGGGACTTATATTATAAATAAAATAAAGGGGTTGGCCTTTTTTAATTGTTGTTTAAAAAAATTTTTTTCAGAAATTGCTTTTGAAACTCATAAAATATGGAGTGTAATAAGTGAAAAATGAAATCATCGCATGTCTAGCAATGCACTTTATACCTTTGTACAAATAGAGAGGCACAGTATTTTAGATATACTTGGTTTATCAAAAATTGAAAAAGTTCCAGAACCAAAACCATCATTGGATAACACAGATTAAAAAATTTAATTAAATAATATTAAATAATTAATTAATTATTATTAAATAAATAAATTATAATAAATTAATTAAAATAATAAATAAAAAATATTAAATTAAATAATATAATCAATTAAATTTAATAATCATTAATTGTATATTTGTTGAATAGATTATAATTATGGTAGTTGGAGTGATACTGACGAACCTATTAAAAAATGTACATTCACTTTTTTTACTGAATAATGGCAAAAAATTCAACCCGAAGAAATAGTGTACAAATTATACGATAAAAACCATTATATTCAAAATTCACGTTCGTACTTTATTTTATCTAATGGATCTTGGACACCAATACTCGCAATCAATGGCATTAAATTTACTTATAGTTCGTACAACACCAATTGAAGAAAATTATCGTAAAGGTAGTTTTCCTTTATGCGTAAGAAAATTACTGGGAAAATTATAAAATGACCTGTGAAAAGTACCATCTAGAATAAATTTTCTACCAAAATATCTCTTTACTCCAAAACTCCTACTCGATTCTTTTTACACAAAAAGTTGTTTCCAGAAAATTACATATTTTAAATTTTTCGATGATTATCCATTTCTTTTGTCATTTTTAGATGTTCCTAGTAGTCTTCTTCAACTCAAAGAACAACTGCTTTTTATAACGAATATATTTTATATACGAAAATGCAGGGAAATTAACAAAATAACAAATTAAGTGGTCATGGATAGGTACCTATTTTATTTTATTTTTTTTTTGTTAGACTCGTTTCTCGAATACAATTATTTATTTTTACTTTCAAATATAAAATAATTATGATACTCCAGTGGCGTATTTATGGGGGGAGGGGGTGTAGAGGGCCCCCCGAGAATTTTTTAAGACAACAAATTTACAAAACACATTGAAATATTTGTTGGATTTCATTAATTCCTTTTTACACATTTATAAACTTATATAAAACAATAAAACCTATAAGCCATAATATCAGTGTTTCAAATATTGAATTCGAACGAAATACAGGCTATTATTCTGTCTGATCATAGATAAAGCCGATAAAGATACAGCTAGTGCGTGTGAGTGTGTGTGTGTATGCGTGATGTGTAAGCAGACGCGACGACGCAAGTGCATATGTATCCTGCACATTTGACGTTTGACGACAATATCATCGGTATTTTAATATTTTAAAATATTCGAACCGTTTAATCAATCTTAGCTAAGTGAAATGGAGCCGAATAAAAAAAAAACAAAAACATTGGACTCGTATTTCACCATCAAAATAAACGAAGTTAAGGTCAGTACTTATTTCTATGAATATAACACATAATATTATATTGTATTTATGTATATTAATATACATGCGGTACATAAAAACCATAAATATAATACAAAAAAAAAATATATATAAAATGATAATTTGATGAAATGTAAAAGCACTAAAAATTATTTGTTATTTTTATTAGTATTATATTATTATTATATTATATTTATTATTATATTATTATATTATATTAGTATTATATTATATTAGTATTATATTATTATTAGTATTAATATTAGTATTTACAATTTCATATATCAACTGAATAAAATATTTTAAAGTAGGTAGTAGCAGTGGTAGATCGTATGTGCACAAGTGAACGTGCACTACCCAAATCCAATAATAATTGTTATTTTGTTTTTATTTTACCAACCTATATATTATTTAAAAATATAAAATATTATTAATCCCTCCTCAAACGACTTCTAACACAATTGTAAAAAACTACATTTCTTGCCCGCCCTCAAAAGCATGGCTATTTAAATATTAAGTATGTAAATATACCTATTATTATATAAATGTAAATGAATATTTTAGCACGTAAATTACTTACTGATTTACTGCATTTAAATAATAATAAAATATTTTTATTTATGGGTGCGAACCGGCGTAGTAAAATAAAAATTAGATGGGTGCGTCCGCAGCGAGTTCAGTTACATTTAATAACATGTAAATTAGTAGTGGCGCGGCCAAAATTTGAATCGCGCATCACCGCGGTGCGTCTACAGACACGCGCATAGGAATCCGACCTTTATACTTCTTTAATTATACTCGTGCTTAAACTTTATAATTTATATCATATTTAATATACCTATATTAAAATTATTTTTGTAGGATATTCTTATTATATGCTTGTGGTAATAAATATATTAAAATAATTAATATAAATCATTTTAACAGGAAATAGTAACTAAAAATGAATTGTTACCGACACTATCTACTGCTGATGTAACAACATTAATTTCTCCAGTAGCTACAGTTGCTCCAGTTAATTTAACTGATCCTAATAATTTCAGTACTAAAGATATTGCATTTTTCGTAAATAAAAGGTTACAATCTTCTGAAATTAATGATATATCGACTAATCTTTGGACACCTGATTCTGCATTTGTATTCCCAATTAGTAAAAGTTATAATAAAAATAAAAAAGGACATACGATAAGATTTCAGCATATTTGGCTATTACGTTGGTCTTGGCTAGCTTATTCATTTAAGGAAGATGGAACTTATTGTAAAATATGTGTCGCCTTTTCTAAATGTAGTGCTGGTATTTGATAATTGGAAACATGCAACAGAGACATTTAAAAACCATGCTCTTTTACAATATCATTTGAAATGTATAATGGATAGTGATAACTTTATTAAAACAAAGAATAATCCGTCTGAAACTATTATAAACATTGTAGATTCAGCAAGATCGAAACAAATAATGGAAAATCGGAGAAATATTATGCCAATTATTGAAATTATAGCAATGTGTGGAAAAGAAGACCTAGTACTCAGAGGTCACAGAGACTCTGGTAAATTTATTATAGAAACGTCTGAATCTGAAAATACTAGTGAAGGCAATTTTCGTGTATTATTACGATATAGAGCACTCGGTGATTTGCATTTAAAAAATGTTTTAGAAGGTCCAGGGGAACGTAATAAATATATTAGTTTCACTAGTCAAAATGCCATAATTGAATCTTTTAACAAGGTATTACTTAAAAAAATTGTTTCTCGAGTAAATAAAGCTAAATGCTTTACCATTTTAGCGGACGAAACTGCTGATATCTCGGGAATCGAACAGGTTTCATTATGTGCAAGATACGTTGATTTGGAAAAAATGATTATTCGTGAAGATTTTTTGCAATTTGTTCCCACTTATGATTTAACTGGAAAAGGATTAGCAAAGTTAATTATAGACAATTTAAATCAATTTGGTATTGAAATGGCATTTTTGCGTGGTCAAGGCTATGATGGCGCAGAAGGATGAGCGAAGCAAGGAATGTACCTATTGGTTTTACGATGATGTGTTTTTTTTTTTTTTATGTCTGCGTGTACAAAATTTAAACCAGAAGGAATACTGTGATCTTTACAAGCTTACTTGCTTCATCTAGTACTATAGTTGGTACTTAACAGAGGTAATTTTTAGATTTTTAATTTTTTCGATAAACGCGTAGGAAAAAACTATTAACAAATTAGCATAAAAATCGGAAAACACGATTGTGGTAAAATTCTTTATTGCTCCGAAAATATTGATACTAGATGCATGAAAATGATGCATTTTCGAAAATTTTTCCCTATGTTTAGACTATTTATAGTAATATGCAAATTTGAGACATTTAATTCATAATATACCTAGGCTTAATTTTAGTTTTTAAGACCTGAAAATTTAATACATTGTTAAAAATATGTCATTCTAGCTACATACAAAAATTTTAAAAATATGTAGGTACAATATTTATTAATAGTCATTAAAATTTTTTTTTTGAATACCTATTTAATTTTTTCGACATTTCGGTATGAAATGTGTTCGAATTTTAGGAAATAATGGATCTATAAATTTGTAATTTTGACCAAATACGAGTATTAGCACATTATGAAAACAAAAATGTTGGAAATTTTAAGCTATTTATAGCAATGTTTAGTTTTGAATCATTTAATTCATAATAGTCTTAATTTTAGGTTTTAAGACCTGAAAAATTAATACAATATTAAAATTACGTCATTCTAGCTACACACGAAAAAACATTTAAAAATCGGTCGAATTTTTAATAGCTATTTCATTTTTTTGATAATATGTATTATTTTGGTATGAGTGTTTGAATTTCAGGGATCTATAAACATAAAATTTTCACCAAAAAGGTATATATATATAGTATGTACGTACACCATGAAAGCAAAACAATTTTTGAAAACTTTTATCCATTTTTGGGTTACTAATAGCAATTTTCAATTTTAAGTTATTTAATTCATAATAAGTACCTAGCTATAACTTTTCTACATTACTGAAAATTTTTTTTTTTAAATAGATATATATTTTTTGATCAAAAAAATAATACTGAAGTTAATCACCAATAATTGTCATTCATCAGAAAATAATAATGTTAGTGACTTGAAATTAACGTATTGACGTGTGATTAACAAGATGCAGTTTTCAAATCTTTTTAACCACTTTAAAAAATATATAAAAACTGCATTTCGGTCTACATATCTATAACTCCCTTAATAATTCATTTAAAAGGAAAACATTTAATTATTTTAAAAAAGGAATGTCTTAATTGTGCTTTCTCGAAAATACGTAACCCAACATTGATGTAAAAAAAATGTACTTTTCTAGTGGGAAATTATTGAAAACATACAATAATTTTCTACTTTTTGACCTGGGGGATCGTGACTAAAAACGTACTTCTTAAACCACTGTGTATATCATGTTAATAGATACTGAACGTTTTACTCGTATATATAAGCAGTTCAATGTTTCAAATGTACAGCGTATACGTAAATATACCTACATATTATTTGCACTCGTGAATGATAAATAAATAATGTTATATATTATAATATCACGGTTATTTTCTTTAATAATTGTAATGTTTTTAATTATTTTTTATTTTTTACATACTATGACGTCAACATAGTATAATATATACCTACATTAGGTATATTAATATACTATATATATATTATATATACTATATAGGTACCTATTTTCTGTTATTTATGATAATGAAGTTTGATAATATTATAACAATAAATCTATATAGGTATTATAATTTTAAAAAGAAATTGTAGTGAATTCAAAAATATAAATCGTTTTGTTGCACTTTACTGTGCATTGGTTGGGTCTATTTTAGAATTTGGATCTGTGGTTTGGACCAACCTCAGTACGGTTAATAATAAGTTAATCAATAAACTTGAGAAATTACAAGGGCGTTTTATTCACATGTTTGGCTATAGAATGGGCTTTATGGATTTGCCTTTCTCTGATATTGCTAATCTAATTATTGGTCTAGTATCACTAGCCACGTCCTGTCGGAAATACTCGGACGTTACATATTTTGTGTACAAACTATTAAACGGGGTAATAGATTGTCCCGAGTTGTTATCGGAAATTAGATTTATAGTTCATGCATTTTATTCCAGAATTAAATCAACGTTTCATGTTCCGTTTAGTCCCAGGAATTACGTAGCTAATAGTCCGATGTGCCGCTTGCCTATAGGTCATGTAACGAATTAATTAATAATTTTAATTTTAATTTTGACTCAATTACCTTGTTGAGATCGTATATATCATATTAAAGGACCATACAACTCAAAAAAACAACTTTAGCTATTATTATAGTATTAGGCGAGACAAAAATATTGATACCAAGAGGCCGCAACACGAACGAAAAATCTACCTAAAAGCGTGACAAAACTGTGGGATTTTGAAAAGTCGGATTTCAATTCTGAAAACTGTTTTGAATTCATCAGTTTGTCTTCTAGGGATCGATCGAGGCGTTTATTTTAATTTT
>JAIPRL010013309.1:0-10730 GCA_025469235.1 Pemphigus obesinymphae
GTTTAAAAATTTTGATTTTTAATGATAAATAATACGTGTAAAAAATAAAATTAAAATAAATGCTTCGATCGATCCCTAGAAGACAAACTGATGAATTCAAAACAGTTTTCAGAATTGAAATCCGGCTTTTCAAAGTCCCACAGTTTTGTCACACTTTTAGGTCGATTTTTCGTTGGTGTTGCGGCCTCTTAACGCACTAATATTACAACCGATTATTGTAAAACCAATATATTCCTCGTTCCGCTGAAAATCTAAAATCTACAACTATACGTATATATTGTATAATATGGTAATTAATTTTCTTGAATTTTATGTTATATAATTATTATTAATAATGTTTGCTATAGTGTACTTATTTTGCCACTGCCTGAAATAGTACAAATTGTCCGCGGTTTTCAATTTTTCGGCGTGATCGTACAAAGTGTCCGTCAACCACTTAAAAGAGGTTCTTTTCGATTTTTACATTTTTACAGACACCGAAATAACAATAACCTGCATAAATCTGCAGGATAGCTTTTTTTTTTAATATGATATTCGTCCCATTTATACGTGGACATTTTATCGGTTAAATTTTTCGTCCCTACATTATAATTATTGACGTTTGGAAATATATATAAAAATTTTTTATCATTTAACCAATGGTTCAAAGTCGTTTTAAAATTTAGGTATAAAAGATATCACTGCAGTAAACCCGCACCTCTTCACTTGTCCCGATATACTTCAAACATAAAACTTGGTAAATACTCGTATACGATACATAAATATACATTTCGTAATATATATATACTTATATAATTTGGACAAAAAAAAAAAATAGAATTTAACGATGAATTTGTAGAACGTGCAATCCGTGTACACGGGAGAAAAGGGATCATTGTACCGTGTACGAGGGTGGAATTATGTTTTCCTGCGTTTTACAAGAAATAAATGTCTATTAGCGGTGTTGTGTAAAATGGAAGTGACTTTCGCGAAAATATTAACGGGGATCTCACTTATTATTCATTCGCAGGCCGGCGGGACTCGACCTTTGTGGTCATAAAACACCGTATACCTTTCGGCACAACCAGAGGAGCTGATGATAATAAAATGGTTTTTCGCTAAAAGAAGCTCTGGGGCACATAATAAAAACGTGCTCTACACCACCGGGCAACGGCGACATTAATAATTCAATGAGGCGCGCGTACGACCGTTATGCGCGCGGCCGGGGACACGGTTAAAGAGGTAAAGATTTTTCGGGGTTTTCATTCCCGCCCACTATCATCCGTTTATTTTTTTTTTTTTCGTCTTTTTATTTATTTCTATCTTTTATTTATATTTTATTGCTCGGGACGTTTTAATTCAATAACTGAACGATCCTCGGGGACGGCGACAGCGGCGTTTGAGTTTTATAGATGTTTCAATTAAATTGCGCACGTGAGATAGTTAAATTTTATTGCCCCGAGACAGAACCACGGGGGTCGACTGCCGTCCGGGGAAAGGCGTTTATTATGATTAAACGTAGAGATTCCGTGTGATTTCGTACACATATATTATACAACACACGCACTGCCGTAGTATATTATAATATCATTGTTTTCCCAAGGTTAGTAGTATATATATATAATATTATCTTGTACATACCTACCGACTTCAGGTAGCTATCCAATCTAAACACGTTCAAATTAAGAGGATGTTACACTCGCATTTCTCGTCTCTGTCTATCTAACAGATAATATAGCAAAATCACACTACCTACGCAGAATTGAAATTTCGGTGTTTAGGTAAAATTTAGAGTACAAACACCTATTACAAAATTTAAAGCGAGGAATATTTTCGAGTGAACCTCATGGGCATTTAGTAAAATATCGTCTGATGAAAAAGTTAAAGCTATTTAAAAATATCAAAAACTAAAAGTGCCGGAACTTTTTTTTCTGACAATATTTTACAAAAAGCCCATGAGGTTCACTCGAAATTATTCTTCTCGTTAAATTTGATAATAAGTGTTTAAGCTCTAAATCTAACCGAAATGCCATAATTTAAATTTTGCGTTGTATAATTTTGCTACATTGCCAATTAGATGGACGGAGACAGAAAATGCGGGTATAGCATCCTCTTAATCGACGATAGGTGGCTGTTGCTTGCATTTTGTGAAACAACGTTTCCCGGCTGTTTTAATATTTTACTCGACAATATGTACATAATAATATTTACACGGCGTGCGGGTCTAACGACTTCGTTTGAAGCCAATGTCACACCAAATTTGCAACACTCGGCCCGCGGAAAAAATATACGCACCGAAAAATATATATATATAACCGAAAAATTTTACTGAATTTCTGCAAAACGATCGCCAAAAAAACGACTTAAAACGGTGAACTGAAAACTGAAACATTAATTGATTAAAATGATATTTTTTACGAAAAAATATAATAATAATAATAATTATAATTATTATTGATTCAGCCCAACAATCACATTAACTTTTTGAGCAGAGCTAGACCAAGACCAAGGCTATGGCAGTATCGGTCTTGACCTTGTGCTTGTCAACTCAGTTGAGAATGTCTTTGGTCTTGTTCGCTCAGTTTTGATAATAATTTCAGTACCGCATACAAGATTCTTGCAGTATTTTTTTTTTCTTCAAATGTATAAGGATACAATTATACGAAATCCATATGTTATTTTCGGTCATATTTTAGTAGTGTTTACGATTTTTTTCGGAAAAATAAATATTCAAAAAACGCACTCTATTTAATCGCCATAAGTACATATACTTACGATGATATTGATTGGCACAAATAAAAATAACATTAATGACTGGAGGAGTCCGGGCCTCTCTAGACAACTAATAATTGGAATAAAATTAATTAAACATAATAAAGTTTATACTAAATATTGTGCGTATAAAATTATTATTAAATTTACAACTCCCTACAAAAAATAATCATAGATCCTTTACTGAAAAACAGTATATGTAGTTGTTTGTTTTTGATAATATTGAATATTCGAAAAGGCTAGTCAGAAACCCGTTTACCCATATTTTCTATAATCATCTCCAGAAATAATACAATATTGTTCTATTGTTAATTTACATTACGAAAACTGTAGATTATGTGTGAGATTGTGAAATGTGAATAGAGTGTATATTATAGGTACCTACCTATTACCTACCAAGAATAAAATATCATAACAAAAATTCTGTAATATATAATATGTTAAATTTAAAATTGAATTTTATAATCAAGATTGCAGAAGCCTTGGCCTGGGCATAGTATATATTGCATTACTTGCATTAACTGTAATTTACTGAAATACACTGCAATTGGTATACTGACCTATATTGTATAGTTTGATTTTTAATTACTTGAGGACAGATACTATCCCAATATAAAATATACAACCATTTCGAAACGAACAATACAGCAGCTGTAATATAATAGCAGAGTTCAAGTTTTCGGACCGAAGTGAATTGTTGTGTTCGAACGTCTAAAATAATCCAAATATAACGTCATTCGGTCTGACATCATCACCGGACGGAGTTCTATACCGTTATACACATGACCAAGACAATGATTACTCAAAAATAAATATATAAGTGAAAACATTAACATCTGGTTTTTATGGAGGGGTTGTATTTTTAAAACTTCTCTCTTAATTTCCGGCCCATGATGATAATAAATCCACTAGTCGAACGTATTGTTCAAATTTTCCGTTTGGCATCGCCCGACTACAATTGCTTTCCAATGTTTCATTTAAAACCATTCGGATATAGATTTGAAACTGTGTTGTATATATACGCGCATCGTATTGTTGTACCTCGCCCGATAAGACCAGATTTCATAATGCACACTGTATAATAATTTATGTACCTACTGTAGTGTATATAATATTGTATATAACCTCAAATCATTTTCATTTAAACCCACATGCGAATCGGTCCAGTTGATCGCGAATATTCGAAATCGCAAATCGAATAATCATTTTCATAGTTCACTTTAAAGAAGAATAATATTATATTATAAAAACCAGAATATAATTATATTCGATTTAATGAACATATTATGTGCTTAATAATGTTACAAGATTTTAACAAAAAAAAAAAAAAGTTATATTTATTAGATTGTAAGTTTTTTATATAAGTCAATTAATGATCGAAAATCCGACACTATTTAATATCACTAAACTTCATTGACTGAATGTATGCTTTAAAATCATTCAACTTGTATGCATATAAAATTGTTTAGAAATTAAATTTTTTACATTTGTAAAACAATTAATTTCTCTTTAATGACACTTTTTTTAGAATTTTATATTATATACTCTACTTGCAGCGTAATATTCATGATGAATTCCTAATAGCTAGTCTGGATATATTTATTATACTTTTTTGCAGATCCTAATGGAGTCTATATTTCACCGATGTAAGTATATTTTTTGAATCTGAAACTAGTTTTAAATCCAAATATTAAATTAGACATATCACAATCTCCATACGAATATCTAAATTTATTTGAGTCGGTTAGGTAATATTTTTATAGCATAGCTTTTTCTCCGTCCCACTCGCCTATCACAGTTTCATTCAAGGGTGGATCCAGCTCAATAAAATGGGAATGACAATTTGTGATATTATAAGTGTAGACTCCGCCCTACCAAACTGTCAATATTTGAGAGTGAACATAGGTACATGGAAGCAGGGGCAAGATAGGAAATTTCCCTCCAGGTTTTTTGGAAATATTTTATATTGTTTTTAATTGAAAACAACTTTTCTTTGTATATTGGATATAACAATATTTTATAAATTTAAAAAAATCGTTATTTACTCAATTATAATATATATGATAAATATATAATAAACATTAATAACAGACTATAGGATAAATTTCTATGGTGGATAAAACACTGACACTTTTCAGTGAAATTTAGAAGAAATTCAAAAAAAACTGCGACCATATTTGTAGGTGCGTGTGTCTGTTATCGGTTTCTATCTGTTATCTGTTACGTTATCGGTTTGTACAATGATTACAGTGTTATTATTATAACACGAGTTGCGGGAAGCAGGGTTTCACCACGAACTAAGCTGATAGTATGAATTGGAAACGATTCGGAAGGCGGGTGGTAGTGGTGCGATTACATTTTGTTACGGTGAAATGGTAAGTGGGAAAATCTAAGCGATAATCTATCATGCGATCCTAGTGAACATATGCCATACCACAGATACGTAGCACGTAGTCTGCGAAACGAGCGTCTAGAGACAGCGGCCTCTTATCTTATACTATTTTCTTATATTCTTCAGTTGATAACTGATAAAAATAATATACGATAAGAGGCGCTGTCTCTGGACGCTCGTGTCTGCGAATGAATATGTTGTCAAAACTATAAACTAGGTGGCGTTTTAATCGCATAGATTCCCCCCCCCCCCGTGATATTTACCGTAACAATTCGTCTGCTCGTGTTAATCCGTCATTTCCAGTCCATACTATCATAGTTCGTGGTTCACACACACTAAAATCCTCTTTACTACAATATCACAAATTATTATACACGGAAATAAACAAACCGAAGACAATATAAAATAACGCCGCGCAGTATATGGACCAGTGTGCAATTTAATGTAAATATTAAAACTGTACGAATGGCCACTCGGAATCGATATACGAGTATACGACACATATCGAACTCGACCAAACTAAATGACAATCATACCCGAAATACAGGACCAATAAAAATGCATTTTTTTTTTAATAATCGTAGACAGAAAGCATCGGGGACATAGGGCCTATATAAGAGCGTTTTCCAGTAGCGGAGCTGATCTCTTCTGCCTCTCCCGACATAAGTTTAAATATAATTAATACGATAATTACGCGGCCACACCGCATTTTCTATTTATTTTTTTCTATTTTTATTGATACGTTTCACTGGCCATTACTCGTGGTAAGTTTTATTTGTCTTGGGTCTCTGTTGTTCTAAATTATCTTTATTAATTTTTTTACATATGATTTATACATATATACGTGCATGTCAGAATTTAGCCTATTCCCTGCGTAATCGACATTTTATTATGTCTTTACAAAGGGGAAAAGCTTTGAGTTTATTTTCTACCATTCTGTAACTCTTCTTTAATCATACCTCGAGTGTGCTCTGGAGTCAGGTATATCTATGTGCATTGTGCATGCAAGTCTCAAGCTACGTTGATAGGATCACTGGTCAAAGATAATATCTCTCAGAACTAGTCTACTGATGGTAATCGTGCACTTTAAACTCGACCTTGCGCGAACCGTGCTTTTTTCTTCTCTTGCCTGCATTCAGTGTGTCAAAACATGTTTGCATTAAATTGATTTTTATTTTATTTTCATTTTTTTTTTTTTTTGTTACATCATAATATATTCGGCCAGTAAGCCTTTTCTAGTTATAACCGTAGATTTTTAGTATACTTCATCTCTATAGAGACATTAAAATCTGAATTAGTCATCATTGAGTTCATTTTTCATCACGACGTAATTTGTGTGCGCTGGATATTTCTGGTATTTGAGCACACAGAGATTGTTGTCTCTTTGTGAATAGCTGTAAAGTAGTTGTTATACAATTACAATTGTATATTCTAATACAATATTTATTAAACAACAAAGACTACAAAGATATATTGAACTTATTAACGACGAACATCGAACTCGCTCCTGCATTTACCTGTCCACAGCATATACCCACGCATATATAAATTAAGTTACTACTAAGTACATTGTTCCTTTTTTGTATATCACCGACAGACGGCGAAAACGTAAGTGCAGTTATTGTATACCTTATTATATATACATATTAAAATGTACTATAATTGAATCAGACATCAAACAAAATATATACAAATGAGCTTTTATTAAAAAAAAAAAATTCAAGTTCTTACAACAAAAACTAAAGAAAACAAAAGAAAATAAATAATTTACAAGATTTACTAAAGATTTTAAGATGTAAAGTTTAATTGATACTGACATAAAAAATGTAATTTATCGCAAATTGCTTCAGTGGTAAATTTTTTTAATATTGTCCTATAAATTGCATTGCTTTTTTCTTTGCTTCATAATAGATTTGTATAAAATGTTACTTAAAACTTGCTTATACTTATGGCTGTTAGGTACTATAGTAAACTTGTTTAAGAATGAATTAAAAAATAACGAAAATGTAACTGATGCACGATATTTAACAGAAATAAAAGAATTTACTTTGACTTTGTATTATTACTCTCCAAGAGCTTATAATTTTTATCGGTAAATAAATTCTCTCTATGGAATGGCTGGATCATTGCATATATTATTATTATTATTATTTATTTATTATATATTTCCCAATTAATTAACTACCTAAATATTTAATTATATACTTACATTACATATATAATTTTGTTCTAGAACAATACTAACTCTTCCTCACCCCTCGTTTATTAATAATTAGACTTCTTCAGTAAACGTTGAACCTGGATTTTTAAAAGAAGTATTTGAGTACATAAAACAAATTCTCGTAACCCTTTCGGAAAACTTTTTAAAAACCCATTATATAAAGATGATGTGGAAAGAATGCGATATATTATGTTACCTTTAGTGAAATATTTACTTACACTCACAGATATCAAAGGAATACCACTTTATTTAACTCCACGCAAAACTTTTGTTATTGGTAAGTAGTGACACCAAAATATTAACATAATATGTGTGATTCGTTATTTATATTTTAGGATTTACAGTAGCTGTTAAATCAATTTTCCGTTTAACAGATGAACTTTTTCAATGTATTCAATATAAATACATTTTAACATACAAATTTTCCCAGGATCATGTGGAAATGTTTTTTTCAAAAATTAGACAGCGTTTTGGAAATAATTACAATCCTAATATTCTTGAATTGAAAACTGCTATGAAAAAAATACTAGGTACCTAAAATCTCCATTACATAATCATATGCTGCTAACTGTATAGCACTGGACAACACAAGTTCTGAAAGTGTGTTTGAAATACGCTGGGCAAAAAAAAGTCTGAAAATTTAGATGAAGAATATTTAATTCCAGATTTGTTTCCTAGTACCTATACTGATAAATTCGATATTGTTAAAGACAACATTTTGCATTATATTTGTGGATTTATTGTAATTAATTTATTGTATTTAATACAGTTGATTGTCAAACTTGTGCAAGTAGTTTGTTAGAAACATTATCCGAACAAAATTATTTTCATAAATATTATCATTTTATATTTTGTAGATGTCAAAAATAGTGAGGGATTAATAAGAAGTTCAATAAATGTAATTAAAATAGTCAAGTTTACATACAACTATACAACTATATACAACTATACTAAGTCTAAGTACCAAAATCAGTATTGCTGTAAAAAATTATATATATATATATATAGTTTTAATACTTTCAAAGATTTTAATTGTTTAAATGAAAGTTTTTATGAAAACCACAAATTAAATTTAGTAATCTTGATTTCAAGCAGTATTTAAAAATTAGTTTACATAATTTGGCTAAATTAATAATACTCAATAATCAGCAATAATAAAACTGAAATTTTTTAATTTAATTTGATCACATTGTATATTCTAATATTTCTAATAAATGTATAAATTATAATATTGAGTTATTAATGTATTTAAATTCTTCATATCATATATTTTACATTTGAACAATTTAGTATTTAAATATAGACCATTAATAATTTTAATTGTTATCTAACAATTAAATTGCTAATTTAAATGAAGTCAAAAATTTAAAAACTCGTAGTTTTGAGTAAAATACAATTTTATTTATTCATGTTATGTGTTATAAATGATTTTTTGCCAACCAACAACATGGCGGACACGTGATAAGTACGCTACAGCTGGGCTTCTCCATTCTCAATGTAGAATTAAGCAAGTACCTTATCTATTATGTAGTAATCTGGGTTTGGAGTAGTGGTTATACGGATGGGGGTGATAAGTGGATTGCTCCTTCTTGGATTTGATTTTTTTTAAATTTAGTATCTGCCAATTTTCAAATTTTATTTTTTGATACTAAAATATTTAGAATTTCCTTGAGCACATTTTTTTTTTAGGGTTTTTTATTTCATTTAATTGGGCTGATCAAAATTTCCAACCCCTTGAATATAATTTTTAACTACCACTGTTGTATGTTTGACCAGATCAGGAGTTAAAACATAAAATTACATAACCGTATCCTCGGTAAGAAAAAAATAACGAACAAACATAAGATAGATTATAATAAATTATGTATTTTTAAAGTTTTTTAATAATTAAATAAGTAACAATTTCTGTTTAACATAACCTCAAATACAGTATATAAGTCACACACCGTTTTAATAAATCCTACAAATTTAAAAAATGTTATGGTCGCTAAGGGCTCAAATGAACTAGATGGGTTATTATACAACATTTATATATTACTGGACTTAATAAAACGGATTTCCGTGAATTCAAATTATTGAATTCCCTGGAATCATATAAACTAATACAGCTGTTCCCTAGAGAGACATTATTCTTGAATATTCACGTTCTATTTTTTGAGGGACCCATACATATTTGATTGTTAGAACTTAGTAGCCTAAAGTTTGTCCATTGCAAATCCCTAATGCCCTGCCGCGTTCTATTATATCTAATCGATATTTAACCTTATTTTTCAACTTTTTCAACTAATGCATAACTACGTGTAATTTTGGAATTGCCAAAAACTAATGTTTAAAAAGAACTGTTAAATTATAAAGGGAGTAAATAACAACAAATGACAATAATCCTGTTACCTAGTATAGAATGTATGTGAATGTATATGGATATAATCTGGTATATTATTCCACTTAAAATAGAAACTGTTCCGTAGTTAAATCTACTGTGGTTAGATAACTGCAATAAGTGTGTGATTATCATATAATACCGCTTAGGAGACATTTTGACGGAGGTGGAAAAAATCGATTATAATATGACACAAACTTTACTCTAAGTCTGGGAGTACGGAACTATGTATGAAGGGTGCCGCTAACATGGAAACAGTCGACTAATCTCAGTAAAGTACTTCGCTATTGTTGTTTACAACGACAAATCACTTCACAGTACATATATATATATATATATATATATATATAATCGAATATATGTAATGTATTTGTACACATCATAAGTCTTTGGAGAATCATGCATCGTCGTAAATAAACTATAATTGCAACGAATTTTGTTTGTAACCAAGGAGTCTATTCTCAAATCAATCGAAAAGATTAATCGAATGACTTTTTTCGATTTTTGATTTTCAACTAAAAAACTCCATTCGATTGTTAGTTTTCGATTGAGTGTATACTCAGGCGGTGATCGAATATTAAAAATCGTAAATATATATTATTTTCAATTATCGAACCGCTTATCTCTAAAACAGTTTTTATTCCATGAAATAAAACATTTTATCACAGATTAATCTGTGATTTAATCAGCTCTATAAAAAAATATAAAGTAAAATTAAAAAGTACAAATCGTTAATATATTTAAAATGTTTAGTTTCAATTATAAATTGTGAAATATAACCAAAATAAAACTAAGATATTATGTTATAGTAATATTAAATAGGTACTTACAATAAGCATATTATTAAAAATAATGGCATTTATTAAGAGGCCGCAACACTTGCGATTTTTAAGGGGTTCTGTATAGGCAATTTTTAAGAAATATTATGAAAATTAAAAATCTAACAATTTAGAAATATTTATGTACATTTTAAAATTAATCTAAAA
>JAIPRL010013310.1:0-10729 GCA_025469235.1 Pemphigus obesinymphae
TTAATAAAAATCAAAAACATATAGAACGCAATGACACACATAAAAATCTTCGCCCCAAGAGGTCTCTTGCGAGTACCTCCTCGCGGGCGAGACTGGCTATCACAAAGAGAATTTTGGTTTTTATAATCGGTATAAATGATAAAATTGCGACATAAGCATATACAGGCGTGCGTATATGCACACATGTACATATATATACACACTATACAGTATATAGATATTATATACTAAATAACATATATATAGATACAGGCCGAATACACAACAGTCCATTACGTTTGAAAAAAAATATGACCTCATATTTCACGTTATATGGATCATTAACATATTATTTGAGGGGGGAAAAAACATACACAACAATATATAATATCAAAGTTCTAACGTCTACCGTTTATGATTGGTCGCTACCACAATTATTAGTTTAATAAAAATTAAAATTATGCATTTCATATTGTTGTTTTAATTTTTTTATTTGTAGTAACGTATTATTTAATTACTCAATTTGTGTATAATTTTTTTATATTCAAAAGCCAATCAATTTTAGTAGGTTTATAAAAATGATGGGGTATAAATATATACACAATAATTATTTTTACATAAAATATAAAAAAAATTCACAACAGTATAATAGGTAAGTATTGTTCTTGTTTTATTTATAGTAACATGGGTACATATTGTCACTAACATATATATATATATATTTTTTTTTTTTTAATAAACCGTAATATCTGAATAAAATATATTATTACCTATAGTTATTGTATTGTAAAAAACATATATATAATAAGAACAAACATGTATAGCAAGCATAGTAAACATGTATAATTCATTACAAGTTACAGCAGTTTTTTTTTGTGTGCATAGAAAATAATACATACAGATATTTAATTTTGAATCGGACAAAACAAAACCTAATAATTTGTCTATGCTACCTATAATAAAATATAAGTACCTAAACAAGTAAATATATGTGACAATACTATATATATATTCTGTAGTCATACTGGTTCATTTTACAGATAATAAGCGGTAATAGGTATTCTGGAAAGTCACACGCACGAACAAGATGTATAATGTGTTGTATTATGGTCGTTGCATTGGTTGTTGGACCGGGGTGAAACACGCACACACACTAATAATCATTTACTACTCACACACAGACAAGTGGCGCCCACAGGTGACAGAAAAGTTGCCTATGTATAACCCCTTAGAAATTATGTGTTAGCAGGGGCCTTTACGTACACACTCGCAAATTGATATGACCAAAACATTCATGCCACATCAAATGCTTAATCGTTACTCCTTAGAATAGGTAGTGCTCTAGCCCCCTTAACTTAACTTTATATAAAAATATAAATAAGGGGGTAAATAATTCAAGTATTACGTTAGCACATTTTTGAACCACCTCCCTCTTCCTTTTCAGCAATTGTCAGCAAATGTCAGGGCCCCACTTTATTATGTCAACATATGTCCGACGACCCTCTCTATTTAATGAAAAAAAAAAAATCCTAATTTTATATAAATTAATTAAAAATAGTCATATGAAATATTATGTTTTGAATTTTATTTGACATATTTTGATAAAAATAAGTGCATATTTATGTACATATTTAGATTTTTTTGTTACTGCTGACGTCAACATCGTTTACCCCCCCCCCCCTACATCCGCAAATGTAAGCATATGACAGACTCCCCTCCCCCATGGCGTTTACGTAATACTTGAACGCCCCCCAATAAGTGATAAGTTTATAGTTTATAAAATTAACTAGGTAAGTTAATAGGTTAACACTAAGGTTAACACTAGGTAATACTAACTTAACTTTAACTTATTGACTAATTGGTACCCATCATTGATAGTAATAATTATAGATTATACATTGTTATAAAAATACATGTATACCGTGTAATTTCCAGGAATACCAATTAAATACAGCTCCTTATCTGTAAAACGGATGACCTACGATTTTTATTTATTACTATAAATATTAATATTGTCATATTATATTGTTATAATAACAAGGTGAATTTATCTTTAAATCCTCATAGATAATAACTTTACAAATTATTTCACATTTTACGTTCCAATTTACTTATTTCACATTTTATATTGCAGCAACTACAGTCGTGTTGGTACATGTACTTTTTGACCTTTACCTCTGCAGCTGAAGACGACTAGTGACTATATAATCATATATTATTATTATTATATTGTTTACTTATATTATATTTTGTGTAGTATCGGCAGATTACTTATAACTTTTTATTCGATTTGAGATCTGTGTATAAATATTATAAATATTAAAATTCGTAAAATTCGTTCCTAAATTAATGTGACACTATTTCCGACTTAGGTTAGAACCTAAGTTTTACCTAGGCCAAAAGGTAAAAACTGTAAAAATATTCAAAAATCGAGTCAAATCATATATCAATTCATATTATATTTTTCAAGGACTTTAATGGTGCCATTATTTTTTATATGATATTAATATTTGTTTTGATATCCCTAAAAAACAACTATTTTATATAACCTGGTATATTTCGACCATGATAGGTAGGTACTGTTATTAGTACGTAATATTACCCAAGATAATGTAACCAAAGTATTAAAATTTCACCGTTAGTTCCAGAATAGGTACCACAGAAGTAATTATTATTTTTAATATTATGTTATGTTACATAAGAAAAATGAAAACAACAATTGTTAATATGTAGGTAGGTATATTTAAAACAAATATAGTGACATTTAAAATGTTTAAAAATTATCAATAATATTACGTAGATATTAAAAACCAATTAAGTTCTTAATCATGAACACAATATTTTTAACTGTTACCCGTGTGGTCGGAAATTAAATTTAAAAAAAATAGCATAAATAGAAAAATTACGAAATATATGAAAATTCGTTGTTCATCCGAATCACATATGCAGACGGCTTCTCTTCTTGGCGATTAAATTCCTCGTCATGTCTGACAAAAGTTCTTTGAAAATCAATGGATCGATGTTCTTGCTCAATTGGTATAAGACGAACCATTCACCGAACTCGTAGTTCTGGACAAACAATTCGATTTCGGCCCAAGAAGACTGGCGCGACTTATTCCTCAGCAACAGCGAACGTAACTTGGGCATCGTGATGACAGCCGCGCGGTACACCAAGTGAACACCGCTGATCACAGCCACGAACCAGAACCAGAACCATAGGAACACGTAGATTTTCTCGTTGACAATGTTCAGCGGCAACACGCACAGGCCGTCCAACTTCTGAATGGTGCCCGACGGACCGTATTTGCGGAACGTGCACTTGGTGACCTTGGGGAACACGCGCGCCATGGGATCCCGTCGATATTCGGGTTCCATTTCGGTGAAGCGCAGGACGTCCCAGCCGTACGTGCTGAACTCACCGTCCAGGAAGTAGTCGATGAAGAATATCTGGACGACGACGTTGACTAAGTTGAGGAACTCACACAGGAAGAACTGCAAGGCATAGATGTTTTGATTGTACTGTTTAGTGGCAAAGTAATTGACGAGCAGCCGCCTGCCGCCGGCCTTGAACTCCTCGCTGAGGATCGGACAGTCGAGGCCGAGCACGAGCATTTTGATGCGGCCGCCCTCCCATATTTTCCACACGTATCTGGGCATGTAGAAGAACATGGCCTGGAAGAACAGGGTGAAACACACCCACTGGTAGTAGCC
Source organism: Pemphigus obesinymphae (assembly GCA_025469235.1). Lineage (NCBI taxonomy): Eukaryota > Metazoa > Arthropoda > Insecta > Hemiptera > Aphididae > Pemphigus > Pemphigus obesinymphae. The sequence goes on from JAIPRL010013310.1 coordinate 3,691, forward strand.
GTGGTAGTGTTGCTCGATGTCGTTCTCGTTGGCCGAAACGCCGGGTTGGACTTCGTCCTTACCGACGCGACTGCCGTTTCGGTCGTCGATAGTGAACGTCGAGTAGATCCAGCAGTATCCGTTCATGACGTTCGTCGGCACGCCGTCGACGATGCAGTCGATGGGGTTGCCGATGTACTGTCGGGACGTGACCAGCGCCGAAAAGGTTATCAGAATAATGACAGTCACCTTATAGTGCAGCCGGAAGACATTGTTGTCGTTGCACACGCTGTCGATTTTCAGCAGTCCCTTCACGGAGTCGAAAACGTTGAACATGATGTTTTTTTTCCGAACGGTAATCGGAACGATAATATTATTATTACGGTTTTAGTTGGTAGGTAATAAAAAAAAAAAAAAAAACTAAATGACGTATGCCGGTAAAGACGGTAAATACGAGTACACGACGGGCGGACAGTAACTGTGTAATATTATAAATGCGGTACTCACGCACACGGGGTGCACGTGATTCGGAGGGAAATAAATGAGCGGAGATGATGATATCCGCGTCACGCCGGTCCGCACGTATGCACGTATGCACGTAGGTACGCAAATGCCGTAGGACAGTTAGTGGGCAAGCGCGTACACGCACAAACACACACGCACGCACGTACGCTCAACAATTCTGAAGAAGGAGAAAACACGGACACGTACACAGTATTATACACGTCATGCGAGCTGTTTTCGGTAGATTCTCATGGAATAAAAAAAAGAAATTGTATTCGCGATGGCTGAGGGGTGCGGTGGTGCGCAAGGTGTCTTGGATACCTTCTCGGTATGGTGAGGGGTGAGATGCATGCGTCGGCTGTGTCCGTGCGTGCGAATTCCACGTTTCTGAGGCAGCCCGCGCGCAGCAGCCGCGCTATTCCGGTTGGTTAGTCTGGATTTTTTGTGGCGGTGATTCTTCAAGAGTACCTACGCCACCCGTACGTTTGTTTTCTCTGTCTTACATACGTATATCACAGAAAATCTATTCGTACCGCATTCTTACTACAGTTTATTCATGATTAATATTAGAGTAAATTTGTTTATAATCATATTTGTAGAGGAGAACATAAACTATGCTTTAACGTGAATTTTTTTTAGAAATTCCATTTTTAAAACTAGTTTTTTGATTCAAAATAATGAGTTATAAAACTACTTATAACTTGTTCAAAAATATAAATATTTGAAAAAACTCTTAAGAAAAGCTTGTTTCCCTCTAAAACTTTTATAATAAGTATATTTACACTTTTATTAATTATAAATAAACTGTACTCTGTAGTAAGAATTCAGCAAGTCGTACTGTATGTTTTAAAATATAAAACGATCATACGGTTTTGCCCCAAGACGTATAATAGGTATAGCATTGCCTCATTCATATAGCAAAATGGTATTTTGGAATACTTTTAAAAACGCAAATTTCACCTAAATTAAGTTGGAATTTCCAAAAAGAAAACGTCACTGACTATAGTTTTATGGTTGAAACGTTCAGTCTGATTAAAAGTGCTATAGTTAGTACTTTTTCAAAGTAATTTTAAATTGTAGGTAAAATATCAGGTAATAAATAGCATATATGAGATAGGTACATATAAAAAATGTAAAGGGAAAAATTACCCTACCCCGCCGCCTGTAAATGCACCTTGGATCAGTCGGTCTACAAACATTTTTAATTTTATCGGACATTTTTTTCTATGTACGGTCATCTATTCAGTGATTCATAGAAACAAGAATAACAAAATAACCAAATAGTGTCCAAAAAGTGTAATTGATACCAAAATTCGACTCGATTTCGTACTATTTCAACTTGGAATATTTTGTAAAATACAATAAAATTATATTCTGATATTCATTGGAATTTATATACATGTACTTTATTTTTGTATCCATATATTATTCAAGTTTATTCCAAAGAAATGTAAATTTTTCATTGTAATGTGAATTACAAAGATAATATAGTATAAAATATTAATTAATAATTTAAAATTAATTAAAATTTAAAATCACGGAACTTGTTTGTTTGATCTGTACAACAACTGTACCTATCCGATAGCCAATAATAATTAGTAACAAATTGTTTACAACAACATTAAATTCATTTGAAATATTATTGAATAATATCAATTTTCTAATTATACCCAAAATTATAGTAATATGTTGTTAGCCGAATTTTTGGTGGATCTTACATTGATTTTTCCAACAGCATTTATAGTCACCGAGTCAACGAAATCGGACAGCGCATACCTACGCAAAACATGACGTCACCGTCCCGTCCCGCCCTTGCCACCGCTATATGCGCTGCTTGTCAGTTACGTATTCGTACGCATTACATATAATAATAATATGGGCCCGAGTTTCTATTTTCTTGTTAACAACGTTCGACGACGTCGTCGCGACAAAATAATACGTAGCCAAGGGGAAAAACCGGTTTTGGTGAGCGCCCCTTTTCTTCTGCTACTCTTTCTTTTTTTTCCCGTGGCAGACTGGCTCGACATTCCACGCTCAGCGCATTGTCTCCGCGTTGTAACTATAATATTACAGACCTGTGTATCATCCACTCGGCGTACACCACTGGTGCACATGCCACCGTAACAGGGGTTCTCAAATTATAATAACCGACTGCCTGTTTTGGGTCTTCTATGCAACCGGTCTTCCATAGTGTAATATAATACACACTTGCGAGTACCTATAATATTATTATAACGTGACGCTGGGAAGCCAAATCTTCGTTATTTTTTTTTTGAGAAAATTTCTAAAATCCATCACTTTTATAATTATAGTATCTGCTATCAGACTCGTGAAGAACACTTTTATTTTGTATTCGGAATACTTATTCAAATAAACTGGTAAAAGAGTATTCACAATAGGTATTGAATACTTAAAAACAAAAATATTTTAAAGTATTCCAATAATTACAATTTTTCTATTGTTTTACAATATACATCTTTTTATATTTTTAATCTTTTTCACATTTTTATGGTTTGGAAAAATTCTATATCAAATTACAACAACTACGATGATTACTGAAATATTAATATTATACAAATATATCAAAAATTATAAACTACAAAGACTACATTGATCTTGCGAGCTGTGATTTTTACGATAAAAATTGTTTACCGATATCAATCGATATTATTATTAATTCCTGAAAACCATAAAAGTTCATATCCATAAAACGTCTATATATATACTTCTATTACACTTCTATAATGGCACATAAAAAGTATTCAATTGTTTGGTTCTAATATTAGGGACAAAAATGTTTAATTTATTAATTAATTCAGGGAAATCAATAAAGCCGTTCAACAGGGTAAAAAGAAAAACAATATCAGTTTTTTCTCCTTCTGATTTTTAAAGGTTCTAGTTTTAGAAAGTAGTAAAGGTTGATATTATGAATGAAGTGACGAAGACAGTACATATTGTTGAAATTAATCTTAAGAAGCGATTTTGTAAAGATTCCAGGTTTAATGACGGACCATATGTGTATAGTGACCATAAGATGGAATTATAATCAAGTATAGGACGAATTTAACAACACACTTTCTTATCAGTCATCACAACAGGGTATCTCCAAAATATACTTAATACATAATACTTAATAGTTAATAAGTATCAGTTAACATTTCATCAATAATAAATAATTAATTAACTTAACATTAACTAAACAGAATTTTATTTTAATTTATATTATGTCACTTAAGTTTGTTAATTCAATGAAGTATGTATTTTTATTTGTTTATAAATAAAAATACCTATTGTATACTAAAAAAAAAAAACACAATGTTAACAATAATAACAATAAGCCATCAGGTACCTACTGAAAATGATAAAACAATATCTGGGGAAAAATACATAAAACATAGGTATATCTAATTTATTTACCTTGCACTGATGTAAAATTAAGGACAATTGTTTCCAACTCCATAATTAAATGAAATTATGAATAAAGAATATTTTATTTGAATTTCTTTTTTAACCGAGTCTATTAGTTAAATTGATATGTGATAGCAGTAGCACTACGATACTGATAAATTGATAATTGATTAAAAAATAATATAAGATAAAAGGCTCTATCTATAGACCCTCATTTTAACAACAGTATAAAGTTTTGGAAGCAGATGCATTTTAAAAGTCTTAAAAATTACGATTAATGAAACTTGTACTTAGTCAAAACTTAAACTTAGTCAACTTAGTTCTATATCATTAAAATAATAATTAATGTTAAATAATTGATATTACTTTTTTGAAAAAGTCATTATTTTACATTTAGCAATATTCAAATCTAACTTTGGTATACAAAAATTATACCATTTATAAACATTCGTTTGGTAATTGGCAGCAAATACCAACAATTTATCGATAGCAAATAGGTATATTCAAATTTAAACTATCCATATGTATTTTATAATTCTGAATCAAAATAAGTACAAACCTTATAGGTATACATGAATACATTATATATAGTACTTATACATAACTATTAAACAATTATTTTCAATAATGTATTCATATATATATACCTATTCGGTTTGTACTTATTTTGATTCAGAATTATAAAATACATATGGATAGTTTAAATTTGAATATACCTATTACCTACAGTGAGTTTACCTAACCGTGGATTTAATGCAGTATTTTACTCGAGTTTTAGTTGGCTAGAATATAGTATTAAACGTAATGCAATTTATTGTTTTTGCTGTCGTAATTTTAGCATAGCGAGTGATAATGAAGATTCTACGTTTGCGAGTACTGGGTTCAATAATTGGAAAAAAGCAAGTATTTCTTAAATTATGTATTGATTATTTGGTTGAACTCTAGCTTTTGGGTCTGTGAAAATAATGACAAAATATCGAAAAACGTTAGGTACTTAGGTTTTTATTTTTATATTAATCTTGAAAAGTATTCCCCAGTTATACCTTCGATGTTTTTAAATTTTCCACCCCTTATTAACTCTCCTTATGACTTGGGTCTAGAAAAAAAAAATTTAGAATATCGAAAAATTTAAAATTCTATATAGGTACCTATTTTATTTGTGTTGTATACTTGTGGTACCTATACATTCCTACATTTTATTCTTACTTAATATTTCTTGTTAACTTTTAAATAGTTTGTTAGTTTCTTACTTAAAAATTATATTTATCCCGTGATATTATTTGCCAATGGTATACCTACAAGTAAAATACGTAGGCATACAGAACTTTTCGATATTCTGAGATTTTTCCTAGACCCAAAAGTCATAAGAAGAGTTACAAAATGGTGCAAAAATTTAATAAATCGAAGTTATGACTATGTTATACTTTTTAAGATTAATATATAAATAAAAAATCTAAGTAACATTTTTTTGATATTTGGACATTATTTTCCCAGACCCAAAAGCCAGAGTACAACCGATTATTTTTATCCTTATTATATTTGCATCGTATTTAAAAATAATGTTCATTATTTCTAGTTAGCGGGATCAAGAGGAAAAAAAGGAAATAAACAAAGTAAACTTTATGGATATTCATTTAGTAAACAGCATTTAACTTGCATGGCTTAATGGAGTGGATATATTTAAACTAAAACAACAGGAAGTATCCACATTCAACTATCATCAAGCCACAAGTTTCTTGTAGAGAAAAATGTCCAGTATCTTAAAACTCTTTTTGGCACTAGAATAACACTATTTTTGAGATGTCAAGAATTAGCTTTTAAAGGACTCAATGAATCAAAGCTTTCCATAAATCAAGGTACCTATCTACTATTTTTTATTTTTAAACAATTAAAATAAATTAGGTAGGTACCTACTATTTTATGTGCTACAACTATTGGAATGTCCAATTAACTGTAATATTTATCTTAAAAATTTTTTTTTTTTCATTTTATTTACTTTAAACGATCGGGGTTACACAAAGAACATTCTTAAAATTTAAAATTAAATTTAGGACATTTTGGTTATTAGTTAGGTACCTACCTATTTTATTTTATTTTTTATATTAAATTACTAAGTAGGTACCTATAACAAATTTTACTCAAAATTTTATTTTGAACACAATGATTTATCTTTGCTTTCCAATTCAATATATCCACCCTTACCTGACAAGCGAAGTGCTTCCTTGGCTTTTTCATTGTAGTTTTATAATATTGCTATAGCGCTCTTTCTCTGCTATGCGTAGAATCAAAACATGGATGCGATCTACAATGGTTCATAATAGGTTTAATGACCTTTCTATAATAAATATTGAAAACGATATGGATAAAAAAATTAATAATCAGGACATAATTGATGGTTTTTCTATTAAAAACTATAAACCCCCAGCGCCATATCATACACGAGAAATACGATATACACGTATTCATATTAAATATTGAAGATTTGAATCTGAATTAAATTGAATAATCTATAAACAAATATCCGATCAAACATATGACAGAAAAATATCTAAGGGAAAAAATATTCTATATGAACTATTTTTATGATTGTTAATTAAAATAATATTTTACTGCAATATATTTGACAAAATTCATCAAAATATTTCAAAATCAATTTTACAATGTAAAACAGCTATATGAAAACTGAAAAATCAATACACTGACATAATAATATAGTAAACGGAAAAATCCCAGTAAATAAACATCCTCAAATTAATTCTTGGACGACAAATCATTTATATATAATATATACAGTATCAAAGGCATATTGAAAGCCATATATCGTCATACGAAATACATTTTGGTAGAAAATTTCCTGCTTTATACTTTTTAAACTTTTTATTGTATATCCAATAGCACGCTTTATTCCAGGTTTCTGAACGTATTTTAAACAATAATCTGTATTATGTATTATATAGTGATATTTAGAGATGGGTCTAGGACATCTCGCCGCCACCACCTCGCCGCCGGACACTTCGCCGCCACAACTAAGCAATTTTGTACTTTAAAAAATTAATACGCATCTGTAGGTAGTCTTTTCTATGATATACCGAGAGAAAATATTTTCAGGAACCTTGTTAGAATGCAGGTAAGGATTCAAAAGGGGGAG
>JAIPRL010013311.1:0-10729 GCA_025469235.1 Pemphigus obesinymphae
CATCCCACTTGTGAAGCATACGCACTTACTATATTTAATACCTTATCCTCTAATATTACTCTCACTAAAATAACCCTATCACTTTTTCTAATCACCTCTACCACTTTTCCTTTCATTTCTTCATCTAGTATTACTCCCACCCCATTCCTTGTACTAGTTCTTCCTGAATATATGATTTTATACCCCTCTCCAATTTCTCTTGCTTTCTCCCCTTTCCACTTTGTCCCCCTCCACAGGGACCCTATCAACATGTGAACATTAACCCTATAATAAGTATTATTATATTGAACACAAAATATTGTTTCTTATCGAAATTTTTAGGTTCTATAATTTAATCAAACCATATTTATTGAAATAATCTTGAAAAATTGCCTTTCTAATATAACCCAATATTTACCTTACTAACTATATTGCTATATTAACTATATTTTAACTATTGGTTTTATATAGAGAATATATTTAAATATTACATAAATACTCTTGTAACAATAAAACGATTAATCAAATTATAATTAATACAATTAGCTTTTTTTAAAAATAAAATTATATTTAATTCTGATAAAATCAATGTTCTTATATCATCAATTGTTCGTAAAATATATTTAAATAACCATAAATAAGTCAATTTGCATATTCAATTAAATATTTTATACTTTTTTTATTTTTCTTGGAAAGTAATGAATTTGCAAGAAATTTTAAAACCTATTTTTTGAAAACAGAATTAATATCTAAAATTAATGTTATATTAACTTTTGTGCTATGTGCTTTAGTTTTTGAAATAAACTCGAAAAACTATAAAACTACCATATTTTTCAATATTTCAACTCCTCGGAGGCACGGATAAGAAGTGAACATTTCTCAAACTTCAAATTTTACATAAATTAATTTCTTATGGTAATAAACAATATGGCAAGATACTGCATCAAGATTTCAAATGTTCAAAAATAAGATCTACCCTAAATATGATATCTATATATATATATACATACTTACCTATATTTTGTTAAAAAGTATCAATTTAAGTTAAGTTAAAATTTGAAATTTTTCTAATTTCGATTATACATTTAGTTTCTATCTAGAGAATATATTCCTAAACTTTCATAATCAAATACCTATTATCTTGTGATATGTCAAAAATTTGTTTAGTAGCATTATTATATTTTTATGCTAATTCTGATAAAATCAGAATTTTACAACATCATTTACTTTAAAATTATAACTAAATAAACCTGGGGGAGAAACTTGACATTTAAAACAATTATTATTTTTTGTAATAACATTTTTAATAGTCATATTTTTGAGTATACTTTACTGTATAAAATATAGAAAAATTTGATTCTTATTATTTAGTTTACATTTAAAGTTATACATATACTCAAATTTTACAAAAACTAAAATATAATCGTAATAGGTATATTGAATATTTCGAACAATTCCCACTGTCTAATTAATTTTTTTTAATATAATATAGTATTTTTGCTCCCAATTTGTGATATGCAAAATAACGAATAACCCACATAATGTAACTTTACAAGAAATATATATCATGATATATGCTGTGGGTATCAATGGTATTTCATGCTATTTTCAAATTTAAAATAATTCCCATTTCACTAATTTTTAAAACGCAAATTAAACTATATTTGGGCATCTTATTTTATAAACATTTTCACAATTATCAAAGTGCATAATATAATAGTTGATTTAATTATTCAATATAATTATTGGGTTTACTTACAATTATCTGAATCAAAATAACACCCATCTTGTCCTATCTCAACTATATATAACAATTTTTAGAGTTACTATGTTAGTATCTAATTTATGAACTATACTCTACAATAATCAATACTATAACTTAAATTGTGCATACCCAAACATGAAGCTATATATACAATAAGTACATATTTAATTAAAAATTCAATAATAGTATCATTTGTATATGTAATACATAAATAGATAATATAAATTCAATTTTGGTTAAACTTAAATTGTATTGTCTTAAAATATATTTTTTTTATTAATGCTTTTATTATAAATTACTTGTATGTATGTATATATAGCGAGATCCCTCAATAGATTTTTTTTTTAATGATAGCTCCAAGTGTTATTTATTAATGACTTTGGTGGTTTAATAAATTAATGATAGATGGCATTCAACTTTATTTACAAAGTGGGTACTTTTACCCTAATTTGCGTATACGTACCACTTATTGAAAACATTTTATAATTTTGTCTATATCTGTTATTAATATAGTATACATTTTATAAATTGGCATTATTTTAGATTCAAATATATCAAACTTACTGCATTTTTGATTTACGTATTGCATTAATTATTTTAACTATAAATTATCTATAATAATTTATTTGTTAATAAGTAACCTAACGAAAACGTTATTCTACTATCACAATAATGGTAGCATAGGATAACATTTTGACCATTTAAAATTTCAATTTACTCAAAAAAATAAATAAATAAATAAATATATGTAAAAGAAAAATACAAATTAATATAAATGTATAAAATAATAAAACTTTCTAGTAGGGTTTTTGTTACATTCTTTTCAAACTTAAAATATTAAAGGATCACAGTTTTTATGATTTATCTATATTTTAAATTAAATTTGTGATAGATGTATTTTATTATATGGGACTAATGAGATAATTGTATGATTTAATTCTTATTTTCGACAATTATCAATAAAACGTGTGGAAATTAACCACACTACAGGCATAACCATTTTGATATTTTTTTATCATGTGAAACTGTGTGATGTATTGAGCATCTTTATTATCTCACTCAATTATAAATAAAATAACACAATGAGACAATAAATGTTTATTAATTATCATGTTTTATCTTGAAATTAATTATCCTCAAATCATATTATAATTATAAATAACTTATTAGCAGAGCAGAATTTTAAGTTTTAAGTTTCCCTATCTCCTAAAAATAAGTAAAAATATTCTTAAAGAAAATTCTGCCTCGAAACTGTTACTTTAAAAATAAACTCTATATATGCTATTAACATATAAATAATGATAACATCTATAAAATAATTGGATATTTATTATAATTTTTCATTCAATAAAATATTAATTATTTGAGATAAATTACTTACATATGTCTCTAATAGCTAGATTATCAGAAAAATAATATTTATTGTTATTATATAATATATTAATATATGTTGGTTATAATTTATCTCTCTTCAGAAAAACAAAAGATGTCATTATATTAAAATTTTATTTTTTTGAAATAATTATTTCGATATAATGGAGAAAATCATACAATTATGTTATTCAAATACAAGGATTTGACCCAATTAAGTCAATGCCACACACTTTTTAACTAGTTCTGCCTAATGAATTTCAAAACATTTTTAGTAGAGTCTAAATTGTCTAATCAATAGCTGATATTTAATCTTTAAATAATAATAATATTTAATAAATAAAATTTATTAGATATATATTTTTCTATATAAATATAAATTGACCGTTGGTACTTTTATTCAAAAGTACTGGTTTTTAAAAATACAATACTTAATGATTATATAAGTAATAAATAACATAATAGTAAATTATATATAATTATGTTTATGTATATTTATTTTTAGGGCTCAGGAAATTAACATATTTTTTTTAAACTCAATAGTTAAAAAGGTCATGAGGGTCAGGAATTACAGTAATACGACCGTTTTCTTATACTTAATTCTTTTTATACAATATTTAAACAATGTTTTTTCATTATTATTAATTTATTATAAATCAACGCTTAACTGTGCAGTATTTTAAAAACAAAGAAAATATTATATGCATAAACAAGTATAATAGTTATAAAATTAGAATGACAAAAGATCAAACATTATTTTTTTTGAATAATTAACTATTTGCAATGCGAAGCATTTTATGTTTTTAATGGATATTACCAATTGATGAGAAGTTTGATAGAATTTTATAAAGGGCATGGTCTCTAGTATATTAAATAAGAACGTGGAAAGAAATGTTTGAAAGAAAATCAGGAACATTAAGAGTGACATTTACAAGAAAGGTAATAAAAGAGCAATCAGTTTAAATACGACGGGAAAAAAAATGGGGGATTTTAAGAAAATTGAGAAAAAGAGAATAGTCATTATGAGGATGTTCGGTGTTAAAAATATAAGAAATGTACGAGAAAATTTATTCTGTACACATTCTATTGATCATTAGTCAGATTTCGATACCAAAGTATTTCACTATACTCCAATACAGATCTGACTAAGGTGAATTAAAGGGAGCGAAGATACGAAGCCTAAAAACATTTTAGTGTTATGATTAAAAATGATGTCTAGTGCTTTATATATAGTAACATTAATCTGGTTTTCAAAGCTCAATTACGGATAATAAAAAATGCCAAAATCATTAAAAAGAATCACACGCTGAATACAAGTATCACTTAAGCGGTATGGATTATGAATGTTAGCATATCATCTGGGAAAATCCATTAATATACATACTAAATGGCAGGTAAACAGCACGAACCAGTAATTAAATTTAATTAATTTAAAAGAGTTTTAAGACAATAGAAGAATTAATATATTTCAACGAAATTCGCTATTACAAAATTTTAATGAATCGATGTTAGATTTAATAGTATAACCACACTATTGTATTTAAGTATTATTTAACAATTATATTTATTACATAATATAGACTAAATAATTATATATACTTTTGTTATATTATAGTTACGTATAGTAATGCTGGCGAGGTCTAGTATGGAATTTCATCCAATTAGACAGTTCAATTTCCAAATTTATTTTTACTTGTAAGATATTCTGGTAGACAAGGTATATTTAATATATTTTAAGAATAAATTAAGATGAATTTACGGATATTTTGTTGGATTCTCATAAACTATAATAAATGGTTTATCACATTGAACTTGATTTTTCAACGTGTCGTCCAGTTATAGATTTGGCCATTATGTTATTGCTGTTTTATATTGACCCTATACATAAATATATATATATATATATATAATATGTATATACTGTATATATATATGCAAATATGCACGCCTGTATATAGGTGGTTATAATATATGCCGATGCAGTCTAAATCGACCATGCGTCTAAATTCATAATTGTTTATGTCGTACTTTTATAATTTAATCTGATTATAAAGTCTTTTGGTAATAGGTAGTCTTGTTTGTGGAAGGTACCTGAAAGAAAATTCTTGGAGCGAGAAGTTTTATGAGTATCATTATGCTCTATGTTTCGATTTTATTAAGGTGTTTTATACCAAGTTTAACTACGGTTTTTTTTTATTTTATGGTAGAGTACGAACATCTGAAATTGTGTTCGTTCCTAATATTTACTTTGATACCTGTTAGTCATTATTGACCTTAGGCGTATTCAAGTTAAAACTATCCTGAGCTAATCGTAAGAGTCTGCTCCTTAGGTCTTAGCTTTAACTTGATGCTAAGTCTGCCATAGCTAAAGGTTCCTCAAGTATTATTTTACCATTCGAGAGACCAAATAATTCACTAAGACGTAGGTCCTGAAATAAATATAACTGTTGTGTTTTTTGAGGATAATAACGACAAGAGTTTTAAATCCTATGTTAAAACGTATTTTCAAACATTAAAGTGAGTTTTATTATTTTGTGTTGCCGTAGGCGTTAATCAGACGAATTGACAACTACGACATTGCTGTTAGGGATATCAATTTAAAATTAAGTATAGAATATTCTCTAGAATAATAACTTTGTTGTACACTAGTTGATATATATTTCAAATTGTCTATCCATTCTTTATGCATAACTCCAAACTGTCATTGAGAAATATAAGATGCTGAAGGTACGCACAATAAGAAAAAAGTTGTTTTCGTAGTTACATGAGTAGACCTGTATTAATAGAAAACTTAGGATACGTTTACAAATAAATGACAGCAATACTTCTATTTATCCAGCGCCTTACTAATCATAATTGTACCGCGATTAATTATCTCAATAGTTGAATATTTATTCTGTTATCCAAACAGATAATCAGTTATGAAGTTATTTTTCTTCTAAAGTAGTTTTATTTGATTATGCAGAAGTTACTCATGTTTGTTACAATGCGGTTGACATTGTATCATATAAAGTTCGAAACTGATATATCTTAGTCTTAAGTTTTAAAGAGTATACATGGGTTTTATCTTGTTGTCTGCATGCTCTGGTCCCGACCTCTTTTCTGATAGGCGCTCCAAGATTAAGAGGTATTTTAATGCGTTTCGTTACTTTCCATATTGGATAATCAATATAGTTTGTTTATTTATTTCTTTATTTATTATTAAACAATGCTAAACTATGCAGTATTTTATAAAAAATCAAAATATTCTATACAAGTTTAAAACATATAACATTTGTTAGAATTAAAAGAGAACAAACTATATTTTTAAAGTATATATTTTAATAAACGAATATAAGCTAGGCGTAGCATTCTATACAATGAAGGGTTATAAACATACGATATTAAAAAGAGCATGGTCACTAGTATAATCATAAGAAACAAATAAATCGATATTTGAGAGAAAATCAGGCATATCTAGAGTGTAAATTAGGAAAGAATTAATATAGCAGCGTTCTGCTTCAATAAGACGGGGACATATATTAACAATTTGCATACGTGGAATAACATTGTTAACTAAACAAGAGATTTTACACTGTTCGTTTACAAAATCAAAGTAAAAATGAATAGTAAAATGAACACGAGCGCAAGGAAACAAGGAACAATTTAAACAAAAATAATTGATTATTCATCAAAATGAATATGTTTTATCCAGATTGGGGTACGACGAATCTTCCGTATTTTAAATGAACAAATACAACTTTCGCCTTGAAAGGATGGTATGACTTCAATAAATTACATTAGAGGTTAGATTAGTCTCTAAAGATCCGAAAGTTATGAGGGAAGGTAACACCACTTGGCCTCAATTCAGTGAAAAGTTCAAGTATTTTCTGAGCAATCTTCTTTAGAACTGAAGATAGCTTCGATAAACGGTAATGATTAGTCCGTAGTCTAGCAGATAAATAAGTTTTTTTGTATTAATATTGATATTTTCAAGTGTCCGATAAATTTTATCCAATGCTAATTTATCAACTATAATACGTTGTAAAATATTTGAAATGTTAGCTCAACATGATTTGTTACAGATAATCTAATCAGATACGATTGAAATGTATCACTTTTTACTTCTTTGATCTTGTTAGAGAGGATCTAACTGATACGGTTTCACTCAGTTTAACCCGCTGTATGTAGCGTTAATTGCCAAGATTTTCTCATAATGTATTTTGGTCGAACTTTATATAATTCTCATCGGGTAGGTAATGTTGCGATTACCACCTTGGGGAACTTCAGAATTCTCTGTCTTTGCAACTACAATAACAGCAATAGTCAGTATTTGTACTACCACTTCAAAGTCTGTTTATATTTTTAACCCCACCAAAAGTGATAGCTTCATAGAGCATACTCGTAAAAATATCTTCCAATCTGTTATTTAATTTTTAAAAATACCTTTTATTCTATCACTTTAATATTTTAGCTTAAAAAAAGTAGCTTATTGAAAGCATTTAACACAACACCTTGTTTTTAGGTTTTATTAAACACAATACGGTAATGGACAGTTTTGCTATTTGTCTGTCACATATTATAAGTGCAAATGGGTGAATTGTATGATCTAATTCATAATATTGTTAAAAATTCCAAAACACAAAATATTAAATATATATTAGCAAAATATTTTCATCTGATATACTCGGGAAGGATATTAATACAATTATCATTTACTTATAATTTTATACTTAATCATGGATATATTATTTCATGTAAAATCACTTACTAGTAATTTCAGTACGATAATTTACTAAATGGATATTAACAAAATGGTTATAATATTAATATATACAAATGTTGATATTGAGATCAATAATATAATATGTCTAATATTATGGTTTTTAAATTATATATAAAATAAACTATATTATAAAATCATAGGTTGAAATTTCACTTCATATTTTCTATATAAAAGTATAACATAATGATGATAACATCATCATTAACATTTGAGGTTATGACTACTAAACAATTGAAATTTTTAATTTTTACAAAAAAGTTAATAGATGTTTAAATATATTTCTAATGTTATTATTACATAGACAAATAATTGTCTGTAGTTGCATTCATGATAATAACAGCTATTATCATAAAATAAATGAAAATAATAAATAAATATATAAATAAGACAAAATATCGCCGGACAAAATTATCAATTCTGTTATACATCAAGAAATAATATTGTACCAAATATCGCTCAGAATTGTTCTTCAAATATAATTATAATTTTGATATCAAATCTATAAATTAATAATAATACAATATGTTTTGCCCACTTGCGGCCTTACCTGAACTGGCTAACGACGCAAGAGGACTAGTGCTCTGGTCGGTGAACGTTTGAGAGGGGTACAAAAGTAGATAAATATATTGGTAATAATAAATAAAACAACCGACAATTTTAGTATAAACAAAATTATAATATTTTCAACCAAAATATCAATATAAGTATATGTATCCAGAGGATAGGTACACAAGTATCCTAAAACTTAGTCATACCTACCTATTACATATATAATATTACGGTAGCTTAAATTAAAAAATATATTTATTTATTTTTATTTTTAATTTAATTTATTTCCCAAGAAATAGGGAATATAGGATGAGCTGACCTGCTTTAGAACGATGTCCGATCTTCTCGGTTCTGGTGAATTGCCGACTGACGGTGACTAAACTATTGACAGCTGACCTGCAAATGGCTGAACTGCTGGACTCGATGACGGAACTTGGCGTAAACTCGAACGTGAGAAAAAACCTTGCTTCGTACTTTTCGGAGCAAGAACAGCACAGCAACAAAAAAACCAAAAATAAAACTTGTTTTTTTTTTACGATAGCTGAAAACACGAACCCGTGAATATGGCCACTGGCGGCACCGACGCGACACGTTTTGCGACCACCGCGCTCCCGTGGAGGCGGGGTGCCAGCGTCGATCGACCAACTGTCCGAACAACAACTGGTCACACCCGTGATAACGGACGATTACATTGTCCAACTCGACCACTGTTGACAATGTTTCGTCGACCGCGGCACCGAGTCGGGCGCACTACCTTGTGCGGCAAGACTGGTGGCAAGGGGTCAATACAAACACCGCGGCTGGCGCGAACACAATATCTTGTAGAAACACTAAAAAAAATAATGGACCATTTTGCATTTTTTAATAAAATAAATTGTTAAAATAAATTTAAAAACGATGGTTAGTAGTAAAGTAAAAATGATTAGTTGATTTCCTATTTCCAAAAATTTATAAAATACGTAATCTAGTGTTATTTTTCATCTATGAAAATACTGGATAGGCAAATCAATATATTACTTAATAGTAGTACTAAATACATAACAATTTAACCTAGAATAATGTTCTTTGCACCAAAACTGCTAATCCGCTTTTCCCAAAATCTTGGTTCCAGAAAAAAAATTTAAAAAAAATTATATATTTTTATATTATATGAATCCATCTACAACATTGTATGACAAAATTCATTATATCGTCATTAATTCCAAAATACAAATGTTGTATTTATTAACTAATTGTATTTTCTTATAATATGGGGTTAAAAATTAAGTATTCGTTATTCATGTTATATTTAATCAAATATAAATTATTTGAAGAAAATTACTTACCCCATTCATCTTTATGATTTAGATTAGCATCTACAATATAGTATTTATGTATAAATATAATATATTATATAATATTTATTCAGTCTTAAAATTATGTTATTACTAATATTTTATTATTATTTTTTTGTATATATATATATATATATTATGTGTATATCGTAAATAAATATTTGTATACAATATTCAACTTAATATTTTTCTGGATGTTTTTAAAAAGATAAGTATCAAGAATTTTTTTATTTGAACACTATTTTATCATGTACAGATATTAGCTTAAAGTTAAATATATTATGAAAATATTACATATAAAGGGTGTGAATTTTATATTTTAAATCGATACAAAAGTTTAGATATATGTAAACATCTATAGGCGAGTGTCTAAAATTTTATGGGTTTAGTAATTCCGTGCAAATCAACTAACTTTAAATTATTTAATTTTAAGTTAGTTAACTTTGCACTAGTTAATGTTATGTTAGTTTACTTTACATTTTTATGACATTTTTAAAGATTATGTACCGAATAAATGTTCATAAACTATGTTGATTACACTAGATAAAAGACATTTTCACAAAAACATATAAATCTCAAATTGAACGTAATTTTTTTTTACCAAAATATAAAAGTCTTAAATAGGTTAATTAAAAGTTTGAAGACCTCAAAATGTAATACTATATTTGTGGCAAAATACCCTAATTATACATTTGTGTATATAATTTGTAAGTTAAATTGTTTTTTATTGTCATTTAAAATTTTAGGACAAAATTTATTATTTCCGTATAATTTTGTAAAATAAATGTTTATTATAATTTTATTTTATTGATAATACGAGACGAGCCGAATATAATTGGTAAAATGTTCAATATTTATGACTTATAAATACCATAGGCCATTGACTATACCATAGGCGCCCGCAGAAATTTTTCTAGGGGGGGGGGCAAGCTTATAAAATATACTATATGCAGTGTGATGATTTCA
>JAIPRL010013312.1:0-10729 GCA_025469235.1 Pemphigus obesinymphae
TTGACACGTTGTAAGAATTGACATACACGTACATAGTAAATTTGACACGTTGTAAGAATTGACACACACGTACATTGTAAATTTGACACGTTGTAAGAATTGACACACACGTACATTGTAAATTTGAGACGTAAGAATTGACATACACATACATAGTAAATTTGACACGTTGTAAGAATTGACGCACACGTACATTGTAAATTTGATACGTAAGAATTGACATACACGTACATAGTAAATTTGACACGTTGTAAGAATTGACACACACGTACATTGTAAATTTGACACGTAAGAATTGACATACACGTACATAGTAAATTTGACACGTTGTAAGAATTGACACACACGTACATTTTAAATTTGATACGTAAGAATTGACATACACGTACATAGTAAATTTGACACGTAGTAAGAATTGACACACACGTACATTTTAAATTTGACACGTTGTAAGAATTGACACACACGTACATTGTAAATTTGACACGTTGTAAGAATTGACACACACGTACATTTTAAATTTGACACGTTGTAAGAATTGACACACACGTACATTGTAAATTTGACACGTTGTAAGAATTGACTTACACGTACATTGTAAATTTGACACGTTGTAAGAATTGACATACACGTACATTGTAAATTTGATTCAATGAAAAATTGTATGAGCAGTATACAGGGACAGTGATGGGAAATCCATTATCTCCCTTGCTAGCAAAAGTTTATATGAGCAGATTCCAAACAGAAAATAAAAAAACTCTGAACAATTTTCCAAAAACTTGGTTAAGGTACGTCGACGAAATTTTCCTAATTATTGTAGATAAAGATTTTAACATGAACGATTTTTTTGAAAAATTGAACTGCCAATACTTTATTGGACTTACAAGTCCAAATTTATAACTTCAGGTTTTACATCTTCATTGATAACTCCAGGTGTAACAGTATCAATATTATCCTTAATATCGACCTCTAAATTTAAATGGTCATCTGAATTATCGTTTTCCAAGTTCAAATCTGTAACTTCAGGTTTTATATTTTCATCGATAACTCCAGATTGTTCGGATTTCAAAAAATTAAGCATTAAGTTAGATTGTTTAGTAATTTCAGAATCTGCCGTAGCACGTCTTTTTTTCTATACTCTGAGCCCGACAAACGGTAACACTTTTTAGAGTTATCCATTCAATTCAATTTTATCCATCAATTAGATATTCTTGAATTATTATTATTTAAAGATTGGTACCTAAATTAAATAATTAAATCATAAGGTACCTAAATTGTATTAATATATATTATACATTTAGAATTTGAATAGAAATCGTTTAGTACGATAATAGGCCGCTTTAGACGATCGTGTTTATTCGCGAGATTGGAACGACGCACCCTGCCGTGCGTGCGATCCATCCCATAGGATTGGCGTGTAATGTACCAAGATCGAACCAAAAAAAAAATATGATACATGCCAATCTTAGGTTCTGTTTTTTCACGTAGGATCGACTAGAAAGTACATCCGTCTAAAGATAAGAAATGTCTACATTCCCACGCAATAAGCGTGGCGTGTGGAATTTAAGAAATATCAACAATTTTGATTACTTTCCACATGTTTTCGAACTCAGTAAAGTTAGAAGTAGAGTCTACAAGTAGAGTTTAGTAATATAGTACGTATTATTTCATGTTTAATTTGATTCAACTTTTTGTAATAATCATGTATAAATTAAAACAAAGGAAAATTGCAATTGCAAGAACCGCTATTTATTTGTTAACAAAAGATAAAAAAAAAAAGTTCAAATTGGGTAAAAAACTGGAAATTAAATCGCCATAAATTTAAGGACATTACGCGAAATTTTAATTTAAGAAAATTGTCGTAAATCTAATGTCGCGCCAAACCAGTTATAAAAATAATTTTTCTTTATTATAATAATGTAGTATAATACGTTAATAATAATTATAATTAATTTGAATATTTTTAATAATATTACGAAATTTTTACAAAAATGTTTTTACGATTTGTTACTTATGTATAAACACAATTCATGAATGATAAACTGCGTAAATATTCCGTCCGTGTAAAGGCATTGTTATCACGCATGATAATCCTATTGAAACATGTACAATTATATACGTTTTCCTAAATGCCGATTTTATATTTACATGCACAATTTTTCGTGTACGAATGGAGCGTCGGGTCCTAATCTAAATCTAATCTAAAAATAAACAAAACAGGATCGTCTAAAGTGGCCTATTGATAGACACGTCATATCGAGTTTAATTGATAAATAAGCTAAATAAATAATAATTGTCGTACAAAAATTTATATAATAGTTTATAAAGAAAAATATTTTAAATGTAAATAACATAAACAAATTGAATGTTAATTTATTATTTAAAAAAATAGATAGCTACCTCTAATTTGTAAAACAATAGAAACGTATAATGTTCTTCAGATGAAAGTTGGCAGGAAAATAAAAATAAAATCATTAATATTATTTTATCAGTAATCGTCAATGGGCACCCAATTTTAATCATTGATATTCGTCAACAGTTGTTTTGTCGCAAAATATGAGTAAACATAGAAAACGCGTTATCGAGGCTAGATTCAAAAAAAAAATATATATAAATAAAAACATAGGAGGACACCGGCACACTGAAACTTTACTGCAGTCTACCATAAGCGTAACATACGCGTTTATTTTAGTCCCATCATAAAGACCGAATTTTATAATTCATATATAATTTATTTTATCATTATAATAAAACAAATTATAGATTCTTATTTTTTACTACACAATTTTAATATAAGTTTGTTCTAAGAATTTTAATCTTTTAAAAAATTATATGTTATACAAAAATGTTAAATGCCGCCTGGGCTTATGTCGCCTATGAATGTTGCTGATATGAATATCTATCTGGATTTATACAATACCCAAAACCATCATATTCTCAAATGAGTACTGAATATTTTTTACTTTTGTGTACAGTGTTTTACTTGGTTTTACCTTGATTATAAATAAATGTCATATTATGACATTATCTACGTGTCTTAGCCCTAAATTCCAAAATTAATTTCTCTATGGCACTCCTTTGAATGACATTTCTTCATTAAAGATATTGTGTTCCATTTATCTCCTTCGTGAATTTTTACCATCATATTAAATTCACTGTAGAAAAGGCACCATAGTCTTAGATTTTATTAAACACAAAACGGTAATATTTATTTTTCACCGTTTGTCTCCTCATAATTTATTTTACTCTGATTCAATCGAATATAATAAAAAATCGTTATTAATGATATTATATAAGACCAATGAGTGAAATGCATTGATCATATAATATCATCAAAAAATCTAAAACACAAAACGTTGTATAGAGATTAGCCTATACTATAGTCTAAGGTCTAATATACTCGGGATGACAATTATACAATTAATATATATTTAAAATTTCATATTAATATTAATTGGGAAGAATCACTTACAATAAATGTTCTTCTTGATCTTTTCTAGAATGACATTTAAAATATAGTTACAATAATTATTATGATATACTATATTAATATCAACATTTAAAAAAATAATAAGATATTAAGTACTAATATAAGTTTTGTTAATCTAAAAATATAAATATAATACAAAAAAGATGAGCTTATACAGATATAAAATAATTAAAATAACACCAAAACAATCGCACATTTTAAGTTGTTAAACTGAAATAAATTAGAGTTTAATTTTGAAAAAGTGTGAATTAACTAATCCATAGACATTTTTTTTTCAATATAATTCATACATAGAAAATCAATTATCTCTAGTCGCATTTTTGATAATGGCAGCCATTATCATGAAATAAATCATAATTATTATAAATAAATAAATTTATATGATGTATAAAATTAGAAATAATAATTTAATAATTATAAAAATGTATGCATATTATGATCATCTAGGAGATTAAATATGTGTGGCATGTTTTATAGGTATATAAATATATTTTATATAAATACATTTAAATTAGTTAAATATTAAAAATGTAAAATAATAATATAATCAATAGTATTTTTTATAAATTATGTAAATCTAGTACTATAATATACCTATTATAATGATTACACTATTCACGTATTTTTCTTTTCTTCTGTCTTCCCTCCCTACTATTTTGGATCATCCACCCTAGCCTTACACTTCTACATAATTCTATCTCCCGCAAATATTTTACTTACACCAACCTTCCTCATATCACTCACTTTTCCAACTCCCTAAAAACTTTAGATATTATTCCAACAATACATGCTCTCACAATTCTGAGCAACATTGATGGTATTCCAAACCTTCCATACATTTCCACAGTATTTTACATTAGATAGAATCATACACCTGCTTAAAATCAATAAATATATTATACATATTTTGTTGTACTCGTAATGTTTTTCTATTCATTGTGTTAGTGTAAACACATCGTCAGTTGTGGATTTTTCTAAGTTAAAGCTGCATTCATATTTAATTACTAATTCTTTCACATAGAGTTTTAATCTGTGTAAAATTATATTCGATAATTTTGTAAGCCACGTTAAGTAAAGATATACTCCTATAATTATAACAGTATTTTGAATCACCTTTATCTATATATTGGACTGCTACCTTTCATTTTTCTGGAATTTATTTATTTCTGAAATTGTGGCAACTTTTCTTTTTTATTCTATTTGGTGGGTAGTTTCCTTCATGTTACTCATTGTCTAGGAAGTGGTCTAAATAACCGTTCACTCTCCTGTAATTTTCACATGTCGTATACTTCATTGAAGTTGTTCATCCACCACCATGTGGTTTATCTAGTTTTTTGTATGACCACAAGGTTAAATCCAAGATTTTTTATATAATATATTGTGACAGAAGTATAAGCTTCTTATAATCATGTTTTTTTACATAAATTATATAAGTTTATGTCCATGATCATTGGACATTTCAAAAAAGCTATATTTCTCTATTTTAAGTTTGAATATTTGTTCCTTGCCAATTTTAGCATTGAAGTCTCTTATATAGTCTTATGAACATTATGATCTTTTGAGGGGAGGGCAGGATATGCATAGGCACCACCACTAATTTAAAAATTGGCCGCCTGACAACGATCTAATGCGCAGCCATAAAATTATAATAGCAACTGACCATAAAAAGTTAGGTTATTTTTTTTGGCATTTTTACATTTATTATGAAGTATTTTTAGCATTAGAAAGCTTCAAAATATCCTTGTGAAATATTAAAGTTGTCCTGCCTAAAAGGTCACACACCCAAAAAAAAATTTAAATTGCTCCCCCTGCTTATCGGTCCTATGGTGTATACTATCATAGACTCTTCCTCGTTGATTGTGAAATCTTGCTTAGTTTTGCTTTTCTTATCTTCAGTTGGGTTATGACAGTTTATTATTGTGATATCACCCCATTCAAAGTGCAATGGTAAGAGGCAAATTTTTTCGCTATGTACTATGAAGTTATATATATGCGGTAATATTACAGTGTTTACTATAAATCCCGGTCCGCGTTCATGTGTTTGGCCAACACTATAGAAAAAAATCGTGTCACGTAATTTGATGTTTTCTACGTTCGTCCATAAGATTTTTTGTAGAGTAACTATCTTGTATTTATATCTCTGTAGTACAGATACTAGAATCGTCATTTTTCGTATGTACTTTCCTTGTTCCTAAACTAAACTCTTGCAATTTATTTTTATTTTTCATCCAAGACTTTACCTTTTTTTTGTTTCGCAAACTATATATTTTTATTATTCGGGTAGATATCCTAAGGTCAACACCCATTAATATAGGAACCGGGTTTTAACTAATTTTCTCTCTCTCATTACTTGAATAATTTGCTTAGAACTTTCGATGTCAATTCCTATATCAAGCGATAAGGGCATTAGCATCCCTACATCTAACTCATTATTGTCATATTTACTTTTTAACCTTAATTGGATTTTTTTAGTCACACTTAACTCCCGATGATTCTTTCCGTTCTGTTTTTCTCCTACTATTCTTATTAATAAAATAATTTAATATAATAATTTCCATATTTATGTAAATGACCATTGTATTTTAATTATTGGTAACACAGAACTTATGCTTCTGGATTATTCCTGTCCACAACTATATTATTCAACAACTTTGTCAGCTATTCTATACCCAAACTTCCTAATACTTTCCATACTTATACTATCAACTCCATCCAGCCCCACTACTTTCCCTTTCTCTACTTCCTCTTCTTTTAATAAATCCAAAATAACCAAATTCTACTTGCCTCCATCGGAAATTCATAAATAAATAATGCCTCAAATTATCCCTATATTTAAAGAAATATAAATTTTTTGAGAAAAAGTACTTACCCCTATTTTTTTTCAAAACTATATTAGTATTCAAAAATAATAATTTAATAATTCCCGGAAGTCAAATAATTTTAAACTATTTAACGATATGTAAACGCTATTGGATCAGTAAGTTTTACATAAAAACAAAATAATATTTATATTTAATGTGATATAGAAATAAAAACATGTGTAAGTGATGGAACATTTAGAACAGTAAGTATAGTGCACAAAATTATTAATAAATTACAATTTTAAGTACACAATTTGGATAAGTATCAAGATGTTCTATATGTTCTATCGGATTCAACACTGTAAGAAGAAATGTTCTAATACAACTATAAATATATTCGTAAATAAATCAGATATGACCTCTATATGGATATATTTTACTGAGATACATAAGACGCCAAATAGTATTTTATTGAATGTGTAGTTCTCGGTGACCATCAGTCAAAAGAAAAATTACTTACCCATTAGTTCTTCAGGATCTAAATTAGCATTCATAAAAAAAGTATTTATATACAAGTTTAATTTATAATATATCAAATTATATTATAAAATTTATAATACTAATAATTTATTATTATTATATTAGTAAAATGAACCTAATGATAAGTTTTTAACACTGGAAAAATCCATATACCCGTTCTTTTAATGTACATAGACATTTATAGTAACAAGTATTTATTTGTAATTAAATAGTGTATTATAATAACGCTAATGTATACAATGAAAAATATTATGAGAAACATATACCTTTTATATACTACATTTTTCTGATTTAGAATTTGCGTTTATTTAGATCAGAAGATTGCATTGATATGCACGAAAAAAAATTTAATGGTGTAAGGGACTATCTCTAATATGTATTTATTTTAAATTCATAAATAATAAGAGCAAACACACTATATAGCTTTAAATCTTAATCTTTCAACAAAACAGGTTATTTTCTGCATTCATAAATAACCTGTTTATTTTTAGGCGTATTGGGATTTGATGAATTTGAGATATCGCCAGTATCTTTATGCCCTTTTCAGTTAAACCAAAAACGATATATTGTTTCTACTACCACAGACATTAGTTAGTTGAAGACATTAATGAAATTATTTTGTTTAAATCGGTATGAGATTTTTGAAATGTAAACATCATGAACTACCTAAAATATTAGGGGTTTGGTATTTCCAGTCAAATCAACTATCGTTAAATTATTAAACGTTATATTAGTTAACAAAGAGTTGTTATCATTCCATGAGTTATCGTGACGTCAATTAACTTTATATTTCATAACGTTTTGCTAGATCATTTTATTGTTATACTTCTTTACAGAAAGGATCCGTGATAGTTAATAAAATAAAATCTAGAAGAACTGGCAAATATAAATTATACAATAAATGTTCTTTTTATTAGTTATACTATATGATGATTTACGTGTACGTCATTTTGAACTAACCTTATGATTAATTGTGTAAGACTTAGATGATTTTTCATATTAATATCTAAAAAGTTCTTATCAATGTATTTTAAAGTCAATATTCTATCGTTTTGTAATAAATCTTTTCAATATATGTAACTCAATCTTTGTATTTTGTATTTTAATACCGCCACAGAAAAATTATACAACAAATAAAATTAACAATATAATAATTGGAAAATTAAAATATTGATAATTAACTCGTTAATTTAACCAGACGATCGAAAATCTTTTACCCTCTACTGGCTAGTTTTATACAGTTTAATTTTAAATATATAGTGGTATATATTATAGAGTATGTATGACTATTTTATTATAATTTAATATTGTTTGTTTGTTATATGTTAAATATTTAATCTTCAGTTGTATTTAGTTTATAATTTTAGAGGAACGTCATTGGTAATTTACTGTTTCAAAAACCTAAAATCTAGATATATTAAATTATTAATTTTTAAATATATAATGTGTAATGATAATTAGTTTATATACACATACCATATTCATATGGTATAGCTATAAATCAATATTTGAAATAGTATACATTAAGTCATTGTTTAAATTTAAGTTAATATTTATTTTAGGTTATATTATTGTAAATATTGATTATCATCTTAACTTATTATTTTAATATATAATTACAAAATAATTTGTGTATAGTTCGTTTGAAAAAAAAAAATTTACAATTCTTTAAAATTTGAATTTTATGAATTTTGTAAATACTTTATTTTAGATATTATTATAGATAGTGCATGCAAAATATCATAATATATCGTTATAGATGGTTTTGTTAATTTTATTTTGTAAAAATTGAAGGATGAGTTAAAAATACAATTAATCTAAGTTTATATTGCTGTTGAGCTACTTATAGAATTATTTATATAAAAGTACTATTATATAAAATACATTGTAAATTTCTGCCTAAGTATAATTTAAAAAATACAAAATTGTATCGTGAATATTTTGTATGCATGTTATATTGTTGTAAAATACATGAACATTTATTATTATTTATTTCTATATGATAATAACAAGTTTCATATATTAATAAAATATTATTAATAGTATTAATAACTGCCAATTATAGCTTTCTTTATATTAATACATACTAATATATAATTTTAAAATATTTAAAAAAAGGCAATAATAATAGTTATTATAAGACAATGTTATTATTTTTAACATATATCTTATTTAAATATTATAATTTAATATATATTATATTTACTGTAAAGCCAGGGGCAGAATTGAACTGGATTAAAAATATCTATAAGAATAAATAATTATTAATTAAAAGCAGTTGGTATTAATATATGCAAAATAGACTGAGCGATCTTTTGGTTTTAAATTGATTTGATCTCTCCCACTGATCTAGATCTGATTAAAGTGCCCCTCCATAATTTATTGCAACAACTTTGGCTGGTATCTCTCCATGCCAAATCTCGGTAGTAAATATGACTACAGTATTTATGGATCAAGAGAATGCAGGTTTTGTTATGGTAACAATATATTATAGAAATGATATGGGTGGAAAAAAAGAGAACCTTACATGAACGTATATTCGATTACCGGTTGTGAAATAGAGTACCACACATGATCATAGGAACGGTTTTAGGTTTTTTGATTAAAGATCTTCGATATCCGTCAGGCGATCCCAATAAAGTTTACAGTGGCAGCACGTTATCTTACGTTTGAATTCCGTATTTTTGTTTATTTTTAACATCCTTTGTTTTATACCGTATAATTATAAATTTAATAAATCGCAAAACATATGATTCTTTTTGAACAAATTGCTATGTGACATTCACCTAGCTCTTCGATTAACTATATAGACGTGTTCACAGAATAATCGAAACGTGATTTACAAGAACAAAGGAATTTGAAGTTCATATCCATACACCTACTACGATGCTTATCTCGGCCCACATTGAAAGGTTTATCTTACCTTCCTGGTAAGGTTTCCAAAAATTTCTCTTTAGTCAGTCAGCAGAGAAAATCACCGTAGACTATCGGTAATCTGAATTAGAAGTCGAACGAGATTATCTGATACTTCAAAAGAAGTGAGATTATGGAACCACATATTCTAAAAATTTCAAATCAATGTGCTAAAAACTTGTGATCTTCACGGAAATATGTGGGTTATTTACACATAGCCACATAGATAGGTATATAGTTATGTTATATGAGTTGTCATTATTCACAACCATCAGTGGAAATCTATGATAATAATTCGTACTAGGATATAATATTCATTGTTATTATCATAGAATAGATGTAATTTGTGCTATAAACATGGTTATATGTATGTAATTTTTAGATTACAATGCTTTTATCACAACAAGATACTGATATTAAAGAGTTTTATAAATATTTCATTATGCAGACTTATTTTTATAAAATATACTCTAAATAATGTTTCAAATATTTCGGAAATGTATTCATTTTAATTTATTTTAAATTGCACTGTAAATATTTCAGTCTCCTTTGAACTTTGTAAATTATCTTTAATTTTCAAATTAAAAATTAATAATATTACATTATTTTATCCGAAAACTGAAGTATTGTACTTTGATTTTTTTTTATATATCAAACATAGGATTGAAATATCATTTTATATCAATGGTAATTATTATTGTATACTAAATTTAAATATATATATTTACATATGCTTGTGGATGTTAAAAATAACAAAAAAGTAGGTCCATATCCCCAGCACCCCCACCTCAGAATTTATAAATCTAACCCGGGGCTTTCGTTTATGCTTCGTTTGTGCTTATTTGTGCCGAAAATCCTGACGTTTGTGCTTTTTTAGTTTCCGAGATATAAGCTTTTCTCGGTGGGGGTGCTGGGGAAATGCCAGCACCCCCACCACGGAATTTCGAAATCAAACCCGGGGCTTTCGTTTGTGCTTCGTTTGTGC
>JAIPRL010013313.1:0-10728 GCA_025469235.1 Pemphigus obesinymphae
TTTTGTTTTTTTTTATTTTATTTTTTTTTTTTTTTTTTTTTTTTTTTTTTTCGGAAAAATGTATAGGTACTACCCTTATCCCGGCGGTAATCGCACTATATATGGTAATTTATTTTGGGCGTCTGTCTGAAGGTAAAAAAAAATAAAAAATAAAAATAAAAACTCCACGGGGGAGGGGGGGGGTTGTTGGCGTTAATTATACTAATATAAAATGTAATATATATGATATGGAAGTGATGACGTCGAAGCGGACAAAATACAAACGTACAAATACATATCGTGCGACGGACTTTGCGTGCGCTAATGAGATAGGCCATATTATAATACACAGTTCCTTGGCGTTATGATAAAAAAAAAAAAAAATACGAAACCGAATAATAATAATTTATTATTATACGCGCGTATTACTCACCGCATATTATCACAATGGTGTTTCGGTTGTCGACTCACGCGATTTCCATCCTATTATACGTTTATAGCCCGTGCCTACGCTCGTATATATGCCTATATAAAATATCATTACGATAATATAATATAATATTATAATCGCGTAAAAGGCGAAAATATACAATGTTACGGTGTACATTGGCGAACAGGACAAACGGGGAACGAGGAATGCGAGATAGGAGTAGGTACGCGCGAAAAGCTTTGAGCAGACGGCGAGGGCCGCCAACAGGTGGCATCAGAGTTTTCTCTAACCACTATAACGAACGAGTGAGTTTGAATTTGCGTACATATAATAACTTTGGGCTTATATTATATAATATATATGGTCATGACCGCCAGGAAATAATGTTCGTAATTTTTTTTCATTAAATATTCATTTAACAATTAATGCAATATCAAATATGCAGTGAACGTTTTTTTCTTTTCTTAATTTCTTAAGGTTTCCGGGGAAAGCATGGAAAAATCTGATCAGCATTACGTTTTCTCAAATAAGACATCTTTTATTACATATCTACTTTAATAGCTAGTGCAATTATTGTATAGGACCTATTATATTACTTATTACAAGTTTATAAAAATATATATTGTTTTAAAATCACATTTTTAAAATTGTGAATTTTGAAGCAAATAGTATCTTTTTGTAAACCATAGTAGTATTTTATAAGTATTGCATATTCAAATTGTTCTAAAAATTAAAATTATCGAGTCACTACACTACAGGTATCTACTGGTGTGTCTATTATATGATTTTATATGGTTAACTGTGCAACCACCTTCAAAAAAATATAACAAGCATTTTTAAATGTGGTTAATTTACTAACCACCGCCCCTTATGTAGAATATTTTTCTGAAAATATCGAATATTGAATCAAGTGCGAAGTAACGAGAACAGTTTTATACTGATCTACACTACTTCGATCTTCTAAACTTTAAATTTTAATAAATAATTAACTAACTCTACAAGTTACTCCATTCCACAAAAAAATAAAAAATAAAAAATAAATTGTTGGTCGAATATTTGAAACTGATATATAACATTTTTATAAAAAATATTTTATGTCTAAATATCAAGTCAAAACTATGGGTTACCATATATCATGTTAAATGTAACAAAAATCAAAAATAGTAAAAGATTCTAACTTTTTATTATAATGGAGCAATATAAAAATACCTGAAATTTATAAAAAAAAAGTTTAAAAAAGTGAAATATTCATAAAAAAATTAGGTGGGCTTGATAAAAAGATCAATCTGTATATTTTGTGTAAATTATTATTTTTAAGGTTAAACATTATTTCAAAATTAGTGCTGGAACTTGAATTTCCCATTTTCCTCAGCAAAAACTGGTAAATATGATATCTCAGGTATAATATAAAATATTGATTTCGAAAATCGATGTAGATGAAAAGTTTAAAATTAATTTTTGATCCAGAACATAAATGTAAAAAGTATTCTCAGTATAATGTTTTTTAAACGTTCATTTTTGAGAACAAAAAAATTCTACTTGATTTTTATAAGAACGTTATATTACTTTCTTGAACTATTTTAAGAGTACTTTGGTTTTTTTTATTTGTCTAGGGCCAGTTAAGGCATAATGTTTTTGTTAAGCATGTAATTTTCAAAGGGTTTTCGGAATTTCCGACTACTTCACAGAAGTACGATGTTCTTCGAGTATTTATTCCATATTATTTTCTAGTTATTAAAATAAAACGTAATGTTAAAAGAAAAAAGGAGTCCATTCGTGGTATTTTCAAATAATTTTTAGCACAATTCATTGTTTTTAAAACAATCTGAGTTCCTTTTTATTTTGCAATATATGATCTTTTCATTTTGTTCAATAATATATAATTAGAAATACCATATTATTTTTATTCTTTAGCCAATAACAGCTAAGATAATCATCTAGATTATTGAATAAAAAGTGGATTTTCAAAAAAAAAATCTAAAAAATAATAATAGTAACCTTTAATTTTAAGCCTGTGATTATTGTTACGAAACGAGATCGTCACAATAATGTCCATGGTCGAAGCCATTTAGATGATTATAACATCATAACGACTGATTTACTGCACGATTCGCTCTTTAAAACGTATACTTTGATTGATACTTAGGCGAAAAATATTAGTACGCATTACATGTAAAATATAATCCGTAGGCAACGATTATTATGAATATAACAATATATGCGCGAACCAGTTTTTTCCGGCCCGAAATGATCGCCGTGATTTATCGGTCGTGTATATTTACGCGTACTTGCGCAGAATTGTGATTATTGCAAAACGACAACTATAATTTTATTTTAATTGTGCAGTTGAAGAAACATATCGCCAACGCTCGTATCGATTGCACACGTGGTAAGACGTACACGATTCGCAAAACGCGTGTTCACCGTTACGCAATTATATTGAAGTGCAATTTTTTTAAATTTAAAAATTACACAACTGATTAAAGACAAAGTATTCTTGAAAATAATCATTTTAGGTCAAAATATCTCGTGGAAAAATAGCTTTTATACATCTAGGTACCTATAATAAATAATTAAAACTGAAAAGATTAAAAATACATTATTTTTTTGTAGTTTTTCGAAAACACTTTTACAGTGTTCACAATACACATATATCGTTATACATTACATAAAAAATGCGTTATAATATTGTTATAAAATATTAATACCCAATATGATCAAGCTAATGGAAAAGTTTCTCTCATTCTCATTCAATTCTCATTCGAGCCGTCATAAAAAATTGTATTCTTTCTGTACTTATTTAAAATAAGTATACTTAATTACAACTCTATTTAAATAAAATTTATATTTTCCTCTATATAGTAATTGATAAGTTATTTTCGTTACAATTTTCATATAAAAATTGCTCGTAAAACTACGTAAAAATTAATTTGGGTGAATGTATTTCTTCTAAAAATTGGGTAATCCGGATACGTTATATAAAAAGTAATACATTTATTGTTGGAATTTTTTTTTATCAAATTTAATTATTAAACCCCATTTAAATATTTATATTTAACGCTTGTATGAAAGATAATTTACAATTTTATAAGGCCGTTTTAGACCAATACCCAATAACCAGGTTGTGTGTATATTTTCTAAATTGGGAAAAACGTACAATAATATAATTATTATTTCTGGACGTATATAGCTAAATATATAGAAATTTTAAACATCCCATCTGAATCCCTTTTTTTCGTTCCATGATATCCCTGAAAAACCTCGGGAGACGAGGGAAAATAACACGCGTTGCTAAAAATCCCACGTGGGAGGCGTTCGTCCGTGTAACGGTTGACACTGCTTTTGCTCCGACGCATGGCGTGTGATTATGAGATTTATGCCACTTTCGGAGCATTTTTTTAACGTGGTCGGCTTAAGTTTGTTTCACATTTCTCCTCTGTTTTTTTTTTTTTTTAAACCACTGTTTTTTTATAAAAACCACTCAAATAATAATCACATTCTGC
Source organism: Pemphigus obesinymphae (assembly GCA_025469235.1). Taxonomy (NCBI): domain Eukaryota; kingdom Metazoa; phylum Arthropoda; class Insecta; order Hemiptera; family Aphididae; genus Pemphigus; species Pemphigus obesinymphae. Next base: position 3,913 of record JAIPRL010013313.1, read on the forward strand.
CCATCGTAGTTTATACAATCATCCCACACAGGATTGAAATATTTTATACATATTTTGAGGAATATTATGATTTTAAAAATATTTATTGGTTATTGTTAATAAGTTTTAGAAATATTTAGGAAATATTGTTCTAATACCCATATTGGATAAAAAGTTCATATTTCTAATATATTTTCATTTAATATTTAAAAAATATTTTCTTAAATAAAGTTATTATAAGTTATATGTGTAACTCAAAAATTTCAAAACAATCTATCTGATTGAAAACGTATATAGCCATTTTATATTCTTTATTTATTATAATAAAAACCATTTAAAGTCTCCAAAATTTTAAAAATTGTAAATACAAATAATATCAAATTGAATCAAAATAATTTTTAGATAGTAAATCGTGTTCATTCCCCTGTAAATGTTATGGAATATTTTTTTCAAAATTAAAATTAATGTACTCGTTGCGACGTTCTGATGAAATTATTGAGTGTAAAATATTTATTTTTTGTGATTGTAAAATAGATCTCTGACATGTATAACTCACACAAGCATAAAGTCGTACAAAGAAAGAATAATAATAACCTGCATATATAATACACCTTATAATTTCTAGAACCTAGGTAAATCATGAATATTTCAATTTTATTGAAAATATGTATTGTACTTTTCAACGTTTTAGGATTTATAAATTATTATTATTTATTCATATTTTTTATTTCAGAAACTTAAAGGTATTTTAATAAATACGTTTTTTACGTTTATATTTTGAATTTAATTATATATGTCGCTTGTAATGCTGCATTATCATTTAAACGTGATATTTATCGTTATGTTAGGTATTTTTCAAAAAAATTCTACAAGGTTTTAAAGGAAACAATCAGGTACCGTTTTCTTCATTCAGTTTATGTTAGGTAAGTTCTATATTAATTTGGAAATTCAATTTATTATACAGTAATAATACTAATACACATCTATATATTATATATTACATTAGTAGGTCGTCCATTATTGTTTTATTAAGTTGGTATTAAATCAAGTACACATTTAGTAAAAAAAAAACTTGATTCTTATGGAATGTTGAAAAATGAAAATGGTAAGAGTATAAATATTCAGGAATTTAGTCAAATTAAAATTTCTAGAATTTTTTTTTATCGTTGACTTGGTAATTATGAATTATCTAATAAAGTTTTTTTATTGTGTACATTTTTGTAAACAATAATATTATTATTTTACGACGTTTGTTTGGCGGATATTATGGTACATTGATATGTTCTTGACCTCCAAAATCTGTTAAAAATGTTTCATATATTCTTGTATTATGATACAACACAATCGTAAAAACTAATTGGCCATCATTTTTATTCTGATATATATATATATATATATATATATTATGTATGTACAATATACCTATATGATAACATAACAAGTAGATTTTAGTAACCGATCTTTTGCGATAACAACAAATGTGTACATATTATATTTTTTACTAACTAACAAAAAATATTCATGTAAAAAAAAATAACATTTGGTTATAACAACTGTTACGTTATAACAATTATTTCAAAAGTGTTTTTATTTTAGAGAGATAAACTAATAATGTGTTGTATCATAATTGTGAATATAAATGAAATTATTTTATTGGAAAATCTTATAATAAAAATAATTCAGTTATTATAGACTTATTGGTTTTAATAAAAAAGACCTAAAAAAATTATAAAAATGTTTTGAAATTTAAAAATGATATTTTTTTTTCATTTAAAATAATAATTTTTAATCTTTATCTAAATAATTCCTTCTTGTTCATATTTTATCTTTACCTAGATAATTGTATTCGGTTATATTTTATCAATATCTAAAACCATTTTAGTTTTATATTCCTAACACTTTCCAATGTCTAGTAATAATATTAGAATGGATGTCCAATAGTGATTATAGGCAATACATATTTTAGTAAAATACAAGTTGGGTAAGATAATGTATTTTCCAAAATGAGCTTTCTAAGTCTATCCTGAAAATGAATAAACTATTGCAACAGATTTATGTATTTTTCTATTTGTATTTAAAATGTTTATATTATACCTTACAAAGACTAATGATATAATAATATCATGGAATTTTTAATAAGTATATTAAATAAGAATTGTTTAACTCAAGTTAAACTGTTCAAACACTATAGATTATAAAAATAGTATTGTATTCCATAAACAGTATACGGATTACGGACATATTATTATGGTTTATCTTTTTTTGCATTATCACTCATCAAAAAAAAAGAGAAAATATTCTTATTTAATATCTTATACTCTTATCTAATTGTTTGTTTTATAATCAACGAATGCATTTTTCAACCATCTTTGCATTAAGCGTTTAATAAAAAAAAAAAAAACAAGGGAAACTGCATTAATAATTCTCATTTTCTTTAAGCATAGAATAACATAGATCTGATAAGTACCTGATGTTACGTTACTATTTCTACAAAATATCATTTAAATAAGATGTTTTTCTATATAATAATGTAAACATTGTGAACCATTGACTTCACTAGATTATTAATATTACCAACGACATTTTTTTTATATATTTTTCATTAGGATGTTAAATATTTTACATAATAATACGTATTTTATAACGAATTACCAACCCTTCGGAATTGAGGTAGGTCGACACCATTACTTGATCGTCGAGTACGAGCTCTTTATGGATTACAGATTAGAAAGAGAAAGACGAACACAAATATCTAATACGTTCTAATGTATTATACCTATGTTCTGATATTTATTACAATGAAATTTAATAATATTAAAAAAATATGTCATATTTTAGAACTACCCCATAGATATATCATGATCAATATTTTTATTTTTTTGGAAAGGGGTCAAATTACTTTTTTTAAATATTTTTTTGCATATATTAACTTTTTCCTGTACAATTTCTATTTGATTAATCCCTTTTAGACTAGAATTCTGAAGAGGGTTTAAATCACACTAAGGGGCTTAGCCTCCCTACATCTATGTCCTACCCTAAAAATATTTTTTACCAAAATGCTTAGTACATTTCAAAAATATTTACATTTAGTATGCTTTTTAATAATCATATACTTTTATATAATAAAATATATGCATAATATTTTGTTTAAAATATTTTTTTGTAATCATCAACAAATATTTCTAAAACATTATCGTTTTCCAAATGTTGTGTGGCAAAGGATGGAGATTTAGAGAGCCTCGTCAATTGGAATTGATCAATATTTTGACGAGTCCGTTTATTAGACTCCAAGTACCTACAAAGAATGAGTAATGGCAACATTTGTTGATCGGAAGTTAAAACCGTTTAGGTCAGTGTTCATCGAATATATGTCTTGTATACGTGGTTTCATCGATTTAGAAACCTATAATTTTTATCCGATATAATGTTTATCTATTTAGTTGTCATATAAATTCGGGTATATTTTACAACTATCAGTCTATAGTCTATACAAAAGTAAAATTAAATATAATAATATATTAAAGGTAAAGGTGTTCACTAACCAACAAATACCTATTACTTTCGATAATTTGTCTATAGGAACGTTGGTAATGTATTCTATCGCCTTGGACATACAATTTTGCGGCCATTAATGGAGTACCGTTGGTTCATCTGTATAGCTTCTGGAAAACGCATCATTACACATCGCATTGCATTTTTACATTCGTAGTTTACATTCAATAAGAAGTCGTTGAACGACCGATGATTACTGTTTCCGTTCTCATAATATCGGTGACGTACCTACTGCAAATTTACTCGATGCTGTTTCCACATTGGATTGCGTCTTTAGTAAGCGAGATTTAATTAAAACCTGTACGCGATGATGATATTCTACAATCGACATTACTTCGCGAATACCGAGAGCTATTCGGTATCAACATCAACATTTGTGAAAAATATTTGGCGATGTTTAAAATAGTGTTTATCAGTTATGTCGTAGTCCGTTCATTCGTGTCTTATTGTTATTAAAACAAAAATCAAATTATGTCTAGTTCTGAAAACGAACGTCTATTTGTCGGTACTCCATTGATATCCAAACGGTTTAACCGATCGACACCTGAAATTTTTGCATACATCTCTGTAATTATCCGGACATGTGATGGAAATATTTTTGAATAAAAAAAAAACTCGTTCCAACGAAAGAATATAATATCGATTAAAAAACACCCGATCACGTGCCAATTAGTTAAAAGCATAATACAGAATTTTTTGTTGATTTTCTGATTACCGTGGTTACATATGGATGCTTTTTAATAATTTATAGTGATAAATAATATAGATAGGTGTTTATATATAAAATATATATATATATATATATATATGCAATTCTGTAAAATAACTGAAAAAATAACTTAAATATACCTCACACCGACACTTGGACCAGTATCAATTTTAATGCTTATTTTACTCAAATGATTTTTTTAATTTAAAATACATTTCGGTTAAAATATCATTTTTAAACATGTTATAAGGTATTAGTTTCATATTACCTCCGGATTATACTAACCATGTGAATATACTGTAATTATAATAAACTATATTTCGAGTTCAACTAAAATGAGAATCCGCATAATTTTTTTTGTGACCCAAGACAAGTTATAGTAATATTTAAAATAAAATCCATTTCGAGGGAAGTAATCGGGTTGCATAATCAGTAAAAGTCCCGATCACACAGTTATTAGTTTTTTAATTCCCAAATTACACGGTTACCCAATTAATACTTTGTAAAATTTCATTTCGCATATTTTATCTCTAACTATTGTAATAAAATTATGTAATAAAATTATAAATAAATTTATTTATAGAAAATATGTATTCATCATATACATTATACAAAAATATAATATTTTGTTAGCGAGATATACAAATTTAGCATTTACAAGTGTAAAATAAAACTCATAACAGTAATAATTATACTTTTTATACAATATTTGTCATATTGCATATAAATTATAGTGGAAATTAAAATTTAAAAATTCACAAGGTGAAAGTCGGTCTGTAGTTCCTTTTAGTTCTCGAATACTAAAGTGTATTATTATTGTTTTACATTTTAAGGCAAAGATAAAATAAATATCATCGTATCTGAAATACGATTCATTGAGCGAATTTTTCTATCATATCATGAAAAGAAAAAAGAAAATATTGGTAACCATGACAACATTATTAATATTTTTCCATTATATGAAAAATAATTTTGTAAATTTTTATAAATTTTATATAAACCTTTCCATTATATAGATAACGTAGATTTTCTTTACGTTTAAGATAATGTAAACGCAAACACATTTTCAACGAAATACTCGTATTGGCATTTTTTGTTTTCACTGTTTAAAATTTTAATTTTTATATATTTTTTTTATAAATAGGTATTTCATTATGTGAGGATGTAGTGGTTGATCATACTGTTCATAATGTTCTATGTATGTTTAAATCATTTACTTTTTATATTTTACTATTTGTGATCAATGACCGAACATATTCCTGCAATAATTATTTTAAACTTAATAACATATTATAGTACTTATTAAAATTATAAGTGTGAAATATCTATACTTTTATTATGAAATGACTAAAAGCATTTAATAATAAAGTATTTAATTATAAAAGTACGCTTACTTTAAAACTTTAAACTTTACATCACTCTACTAATAACACTTTGACTATTTCAGAGTGCGTTGTTATCTCCCACGGGTTTATGTCTGAATTCGCGCGGCAACGTACGTCGTGCTACGGGCATTAGGTATAATATAATATAATAATATGTACCTTTATTGCGAAATCTTATAATGTTATACGTGGCGTTGCATTATTTAACGTTTATCTCGTATTCGGGCGCGAAACGGGCGCCATTATACCATTATGATAATATAGACTTTTGCGAGCCAAAAGGCTCGTGGTGGCTCGTGTGTAGGGGTGATGGATAAATCGCCCCCTCCCTCTAAAATTGTAACAAATTACTTATTAACAAGTTAGATGTTGATTTAAATATTAACAATTATTTATATTTACATTATTGTAATGTATTTTCAAAATATTATCATAATAATATTACTTTAAATATTAAGTAAAATTACATTATTATGAAAACACTATGAGGGAATCGTAGCTTAAAAATATAAATATCTAAATAATATAGCACGGTTGAAATCGGTATAGGTTACCTATTATACATCTGCGCGGTTATCGAGTATCGAACAGCGCTCGGCGCATGGGGCGACGTTGACGATCGCCCGTCATAATAACTATACGATCAAAACACAAAAACATAGCGAGGGAAAATTCGGTAATAATATGCGGCCGCCGGAGCCATACGAATAATCGCCCGACATGCACGTGGACTGTGGAACAATATGGAATACGTCTTGTTTACTGTGTGTTCTTGACGCATGCGCATTTCTGTATTTCTTTATTATTTATTTATTTTATTCGTTTATTATTGGTGTAAATTATATCAGTACAATGTATAGTAGATAAAAATTCAGTAGGTATCAAATTAACAGAAAATTATTGAAATGGGACCACTATAATTGGAAGAAGACCTGTTTAGTGAAACGAAAAACAGACGCTTAAATTTGGAGCATAAAACCTATAGCTAAGTTTTGTTATTTTCGTTTTTTGTAAAACGTATTTATACTTTCGTTTTTCTATATAATATTTATCTATATAATATGATTTATTCTTTAAAGTAATATAGTTAGTAGATTTCGATACGGTTTCGTCGAGGGAATTCAAAGTAGATGAGTTGGATGATTTTATTTCCCTCGTAGGTTTTACTACGTTTTACTAGAACGTTTGGCA
>JAIPRL010013314.1:0-10727 GCA_025469235.1 Pemphigus obesinymphae
ATACACGACATCCTTCCTGTATTTCAGAATTTAAAACAAGCATATTCTGTCCACGATATATGGTTTTAGATAGAGTGATAGTATCATCACTCAGAAAAATACGGTCTGAGTATTTTCGTGGCACATCAAGAACAAACGACAAAATATTACCCATTAAGGAATATATACGTTTCAGATATTGCGGGTTAATATTGATAAACCTTGACGGTGTAATAATATGAATTGCGATATTAAAATTATCATAAGAATCAAACCCGATATGCAAAAACTTGCGATTCGTAAAATCTATAACAAACGTCGTTGAATCAATAAGTTTGCTTGGTGGTGTTGGTGGAACATACTTATACATCTGCCCCTTGTTCACTTCGATTGAATCAACCATAGTAATTGTTAAAACACTTAGAAAAAAATATATATCTGATAGCGAAAAATAAACGTCTGTGGAATCGTTGGAGAATAAAACGAGACTGACGAGAGAGACGTTGCTGTTAAATAAATTGTATATCAGAAGTAAATAACACCTGCTTATACACCTGCTTGTACACCTGCTTATACATCTGTTTCCTATATGGATTACTGAGTATGTTGGGTTAAAGAGGAGGGATGATGAAGTCACCATGGTAAAAGGGGTATGTTACCTACTCCAGGTCCAAATAAGTATCCCAGCTACTTAAGGACTCCAGGTCCAAATAAGTACCCCAGGCCCAGGCAAGGGTTCCAGATCCATATTAGGGCCAGGCCCAGGCAAATGCCCCAGATCCAGGGGTCCTTGGAGCTTTAGGATCAGTATAGCGCCATTCATCGACGCCAGTGGAGCTATAGGATGGAGCTATGTGCCAGAACATACTAAAATATCCTACTCTCCTCCAAGATCTTTTGATTGTACTTTCAGTATCTGACGATGATTCGAAGGTAACGATGTCCAAAATAATCAATTCATTCATATGATTAATATCCCCCCAGAATGAAAAGCTCTCTATATTTTATTTTGGAATGTCAATGGCATTATTCAACATAAAAATGAATTAACCGCTTTAATACACAAACTCAATATTGATATCATTCTTCTATGCAAAACCAGACGAAAGCCATCCAAACATTTAAAAATCCGAAAGTTTCATACTTACTGTACGGACAAAACTCTACAACCGGGCTCGCGTGCAAACGGCGGCACAGCGGTGTGAGTTCACCGGCATCTTGAACATAGACAAATTTTTCTCAACACAGAAATCTTTTCAACCACTATAGAAATAGCATCAGGAAAAACACCGTTCATATATCAGCCATATAAAAACCTCCCTCGTAATCAGCTTGCAATCGCTAACCTGGACATTCTAATACAATCCAACGATTGGTTCATAGCTACTGGCGATTTTAATTCCAAACATCCAATGTGGAATAGCAGATGCACAAACATAGCCGGTACTGAACTCTACCATCACGTAGCCCAATCAAACTACAAAATAGTTGCCCCAAACATGCCAACTCACTTCCCGGGCACTTCTCATCATAAACCTGACGTCCTGAATATAGCATTGGCCAAACTTCAATCTCAAAATAGGTATATGCATCACTAATCTATCTGCACTTTATTCAGATCATAAACCTATCCTTATAATCATCTCGGACTCGCCAATAAAAGCTTTATCACCTCAAAAGCAATTTAAAAAAAAATTTTAAAAAAATTCAACACCAAATCGCAGAACTCTTCCCAACCACCAATCTGCAAGAACCAATACTCAAGGAATCAACTACACAATATCCTACATATCGAAAAGTATCATTAACACAGTGGAAAAATGTTCTACAACATTTCCCCAGAAATCCCACTTAAAATCAACTATTTAAGCGCAAAACACCCGGCGAGGACTAAATTGCTAATGCAACCCTCAAAAATCTACCTAATAAAACAATTTTATACCAGACAAGTATCATAATAGGCTACCTTTTGTCTAAGCTACTTTTCGACGATATGGTGGAAAGCAATAATTATTACAATTCCGAATAAGGATCACAATCAACCAGGAAATTATTGACCAATAGCTTTCCTAACATTGTTAATGAAAATACTCGAACGTATTGTTCTAAAAAAACTTTCGGCTGCGATTATTCAAAAGATACGCAGCGAACAATTTGTGTTCAGACCACAACATTCGATCACCCATCAACTAGTCAAACTATCCGACCAACTCTGCCTACTCTCCAAAATTGGGGAAAAAACCACGACAGTCTTCTTTGATATTGAGAAGGCCTTCGACTATGTGTGGCATGAGGCATCTTACATAAAATGCTACAAATAGGTACTCTACTAAATCTTTGCCGAATCATGAAGTCATTTCTCAGCTACAGAAGATTCAAAATAAGCCATAATAATAATTTATCGACAAGCAGACCGTACATTGCCGGCGTAACTCAAGTCTCATACCTCTCTCCAATACTTTACAACATCTTCACTAAAAATCGCAACAGACCATGTTATCTCCTTAGTCCTTACTGCAAAAACAATTAAACACCCTTCTGGATTGGTTCCACACCTGTCGCTTACGTATCAATACCCAAAAAACTGTAGTGGTTCTATTAGTAAAACACCTGTACAAGTATCCCAACATTGTTATCGATAACTTTAGAGTACAATGGTCAAGGAAAATATCTAGGTATTATCTACGATAAAACCCTAAGTTTCTGGACACATATGAAAGAAGCCATCATAAAAACGACCAGGATTAGAGGCATGCTATATCTGGTAATAGGCAGGAAAAGCCCTAATCCTATAAAAACAAAAATCTAATTATACTGCATGTACATCCGCTCCATCCTCACATATGCAGGTCTAGCTTGGGACCTTTACTCTCCAAATCCAACTGGAAAGCCGTTGAAGCCGTTTAAAATATAGCTCTACGTACATTTCTCGCCACCTCTTCGCACGTCTCAACAAGGACAATACTAGAAACATCGCGCATCTCCCCTATTCAAAAATTCATATTCAAAAATGCAAAAACTCTGTTCTTCAAAAACTCCATCTCCACATTCAAACAGATCCGGGAACTGAGAAATTGGAAATGATGTGAAACCTATCAGCTGATCTTATACATAAATCAAATTACTCATGGTAAATTATAACCTACAGCTAAGCTATCAAAAAACATAAATCCTTCATCAACTCCTTCAACACATAGGCAAATGCCTGAAATGTGATCATAGGTCCACGGGTCGTCCACCACAAGCAATAGCAATAGCAATAGCAATATAGATTAAACTAAAAATGCATCATAATCTATAAACTCACTTTTCTTAAATATAACAACTTACGTAAACACAAAACACTAAATAATATATCTAATTAAAATTAAATGGTAAACTCACTGGCAAAAATAAAAGTCGAAACTAAAGGAAATAAAAAGCCCTACACGAGATTAACGCATGAATTCTTAATAACAGAAAACTACCTTCATATATGTGAAACTTATAAGACGATATTAACAATCAAACCCATAACAAAATGCTGACAAGTGACAATACACAAACGAATTTCCACATTCAACATACCACACAACTTGGACCCAGCTCGGAATACAATAATCAAATTATTTACTTAAAAAAAAAGTAAATAATTTATATAATGATATCTAACCAATCAAATTTTATGATCATAATTTTTTTTAAAAAACTGTAATTTACAAAAATGTAAAATATATAACGAATAGCCATTATAGCTGATGTAGAGCAATAAAAAAACAATAATAATAATATACGTATATAAGTTATATATTTTATTTTAACATACTAATTAGTTTGAATATACTTGTACATGTATGTACATATTGTATTTTATATTATATTATATCATAAATTTAAATATGAAATGTGAAGATTACAAATAATTTCTTTGTCAAAATGACTTACACGACTAATACGACTTTCGTGAATTTCAAAGTATATTATATATATATTGTACGAATCTAGTACAAAATCCCCCCGTATGAATATTTGGTAGAACAAAATTCCACCAGATTTTTAATCAGACAAAATCCCCCCGGTTACAAAAGACATAGAACGAAATCCCCCAGAGATAAATAAAATAAAAATAAATGAAAACAGTGGTAAAGCATGAATATTATATACGAATAGATAATTTGTTTTTAATACCACAATTTATTTACTTTGGTAGGTGTAGGTACCTACATATTGTTGTCCAAAGATTGAAAGGGGTTTTGTAATGAAGAAAATAATAACACGCCATAGTTATATTCAAAAGTATAACCACAATATTGTATAAACTTTGAAGAAAAACCTTGCCAAACATAACATTAATAAAAATAAAATATAATTAAATACTAACATCATATTTTTATTAAAAAATTTATTATTATTATTTTATTATCTATATATATTATATTTCATTTTTATATTGTTCGGTTGTAATCCGTTGGTCGCGTTTGAAGTGGATACGGTTTTATTTTACAAGTGAGTATTTAATAAATGTCTAAACCCCTTTGGATCATATTGTATTGTTTTATATTTTGGGGGGGATATTTTCTAAGGTCAATATTTTGGGGGAATTTCGTCCTACCGAAAATTCATACGGAGGATTCTTTTACGTTGCCTGGTTAACAGTGTGGAGAAAAGTGATGGAAAATATGAAAATCAAAATTATGACTTTAAAATAGTTTTAATAATAAAGATATACCTATGTACATTGTACAAATAACAATTTTATAGGAGTTTTTGATCTTTTACATTCTTATTATAGTAAAAAAATAAACACACAGGTGCTCACTGTAAATTTTAAATTATTTTTATAATATAACCAATAATAGTTAAATATATTGTATATAAACGTTGAAATTTTATAATTTATTATTCTTTAGAATTTCCGTCAGCTTGTACATATTTTATGGTTTCTATATAATAGAATAATATACAATATTATTAATAATATAATAGTAATAAAGTATATTTTACATACATTCAAATCAAAAATGTCGAAAACGAACATAATAGGTAAAGTGTGTGTTATTCGCAGCATATTTATATTCCTAAGAGGTTAAAATATTAAATTAATGTATATAATTACTTAATTCAGACCTATAATGCCTATACTACATTGTATATACTATATACCTAATACCTATATATTAATATATACAACTTTATGTTTAAATAACGAATTATTCAGATATATTTCATACCTTATGAAATATAAATTAGAATTAATAATATTTATAAGTTCATCATTATTATAATATTTATGCATACCAGTTTAGTTTTTTTCAAGTTTTTGTTTTTATTTTATAATTTGTTTGATAGTTTGACATTATTTATTTTTCAAGAAGTATATTTTTCCAATTCACCGAATATATTCTTATTTTCATTTTGAAAACATCGTTTAACTTTGAAGTTTGAGTAAAAAGTTGAGTTGAAGTCCACAGAATGTTGGGACGTTTTATGAATACCTATCTACCCATCTATTTGTTAGTGCTTTGTCATTGCGTCATATTTTTTTATTTCACTATAGTACACGACAGTATAAGATAGGCACTGCAGTAAAAGTGTCACTTAAGACAGAGGTATATCCAAGGATGGATGTATGTGAATGTACGGGACCCCTTTACATTTTTTTTTTTATAATAAAAATCAAATATTATTCCTTCTATTTGTATACAATTAGAAAAATAAAAAATAAAAAATATTTAATGAGAAATTGCTTTAAGAACAAACTTTATGTAAAAAATAACAGAAAATTTACTAACTCAAAAAAGGTTAAGCCTTGAAGATAATTTTTTATTTTATAGCCTATAGGTTACATAGTTATTACTCTAAATGAATTAGGCATAGATATTAGTAATCATGTATATATAATATATATATATATATAATTAATGCAAGTCTATGTCCGTATTATCTGTATTATTATTAAGTTAGATTTTTTTTTTTTATTAACTATACACAACTTGGATTTTGTTAGTTTCTTGTAGATAAATAAATAAATAGATAATAAATAAAAATATGTAATAACTATGCATAGATATACCTATATATCTATACCTATATATTCATAGGTAACATATTTAATATACTTTCATAATATATAAATAACTTCTTAATTATTATGTTTTATATTTTTATTTATTTAAGTTTTGACAGAAATATTCTATATAAATATAGATAAATAAAATAATATATAAAAGTTCTGACAACTCTAATGACACGTCAAACTTTGAAGTGCTCCGTTTTAAGTGTGAGAAAATACCCAAAAATACGTTCAACAAAATAACTAATATGCAATTTAAATGAACACTATTTAGCCGTACACAGAACCTATATTAAAAAAAATAATCGATATAAATCATTTAAAAGCAAGAAAATAACGAGTCACAAAGTTACTAAAAAATAACTAGTTACTGATAATCACTAACTATTGTAACTTAAGTCATAACTAGTCACTTTTATCTCCAACTAATTTTTTTAACTTGATTAACTTTTTTTCTTATATTAACATTTTAACTTAACGAGTTACTTTTGTGATTTCTTCTTCTCCTTCGCCTTCTCTCCCAACTATTGGGGGTCGGCCACCCTGGTCCTACACTTCCACTTAACTCTATCTCCCGCATCTTCTTCACTTTTTACTTTTGTGATTTAAGAAATTAAAATTAATTTACTCATCTTCAAATGCAAAAAGGCAAGAAATAAAGTTGAGTGTGGATATAGTGGGAGAGTTTGAGAGGTTCAAGTATTTAGGGTCCATTATACAGAAAGATGGTGGCTTTGAAAAGGATACAAGTGTGGACGGATAAAGTGGAGAGAAACGTCTGGTTTTTTATGTTTTATGTGACAAAAGAATCCTTATATTTTGAATCAGTCCTGATGATACATCTTCACCGTCTACACCTGGGGCTTTTCTAGTTTTTATTGACTTAAGAACTCTAGTATTCGATACAATTATAGATTTATATGACCTTTGCACTTTTGAAAATACGATTTGTTTTCTCAATTTCTTATTTTTAACTTTATTTATATATTTGTCTGTCACTCATGTACATAATACGTATATATAGAGTATAATATGAATAAAACAAACAACGGTGATAAATTTCCAAAATGTAATCTGCAACTATAATTTCCTTAGAAAAAATAAATTGCATTATGTTCATATCGTTATAATTTTATGTTCTCTATAATTTAATATTTATCATGAATTTTTTAAATTTATTAAATTTAAGAATTTATGAATACCTATTTTATACAAGGCAAGTATTTTAGGTTGCGATTAACGTTGTTATGAGATTATTTTGAATGTTTTCAAATTGAAATTAATGTTTTTCCCCGATAATAAAACGTCACAGTCACTTTCCCGGTAGGATTAAAATATTATTACGTCAGTTCATATCACCACTCTTTGTTACGTGTCTTCCTGCAGTGGCATAATTTAATATGTCATAGGACGGCCATGGCGGGCGATCACCCCTCTTCAGAATTGATTTTTTTCGTAGTCAATACCGAGTAGATTTAACGATTTTTTTTTTTTTTAAACTGCCATTTCCGATTAGTTTCACGTGGATGCAGTTAATTGTTTCCAGTTAATGCACAAATATATCCCAAAATCAATTCGATCACGTAACAATTTATTCGCACATTATTTTGATTAAAATACAATAATATATATTTGCCATAAATATAATTAAAATTAGACTGATAAAAGGACAAGATGAGATTTATTCGTCTAATATTATTGTATATGTACAATTTATGAAAGTTAAATATGGATCTTGCAAACAATAATATTATATCTAAGTTTTTATATACAATTGAGATGATTTCGTTAATTTAAAATCAACATTTATGTTAAAGTATTATTAAATATTATTATACAAAACACAAATAATAGAAAAATGTTAATATTATTATTGTTTCAATCAGACTGTTATGGGCGAATAATATAAGAATTGTTGCAAAAGTTCGGGGGAGGGGGGGTTTGGTCGACATATTATGTCAATACATTTTCGTACGTTCAGTTAAACTCTAAATATTATATTATTATAAATTATCATAACATACCAAGTAAATCCGAGTTTCAAGTAGGTAATAAAATATTATAATTATATAGGAATTCCCTAATTTAGTTATACAAACTATCATTGTTTAGTGGGGTAAAATGCATATAACATGGGTTTATTTTCACTGGTTACATCAATTTTATGAATCATAGTTAGTGAATCTAAACTCTAGTATCTGAAGCTGGTTGGTATGTTACGTTTGTATCAAAGAGATTATTTGAATTAGAGAAGTCATTCCGAATCGAAATATTATCAGATTGACACATTGACATCCTATCAAGTAATTTTAGTTATCTACATTGCATTATAAAAGTCATTATAAACAGTAGTGTTCCCATTAGGTATACTGCGTAATCTCTCAAGTAATTCAGAAATGAAAAAAATTCCTAAAACCTGGGAAATTTGCATAATTTGTAAAAAAAAAAAGATAGAATTTATTTTAAATATATATTGCATTATTTTAAAGGTGGATTGAGCTCAAAATGTATGTTTCAACCCGAACTATGAAGTTTAAGAGCCAACCCGAACTTTGAAATATTAAATAAACCAAAGTAATCAAATTTTTTCGACCAAACTTCCTATATACTTACTCTTGAAAATTAATATAAATATAAAATTAATTTAACTTTTGAAGTTCGGTTACATTTTCAAACTTCGAACTATACGACCCACCTCTACATTATTTGTATTACGAGTGTGCGTATATTAATAACTCATTAATACTCCATTACCACTCAAGCACAAAAAATAGTCAATGAAACGTCAGTTCAAAGAAATTTAACACGCATAAAAGCCACTTTTAGTAAACTTCCTGTCGCAATCATTTATTTAGAAACTTCAGGAATGTCTAAATCTTTGAAAATAATCGAAAACATAAAAAAGATTATAAAAAAATCTCCAAGTTAAATCGGAAAAAATAAATTTAAAAAATTGAATGCAGTTTTGAACAAAAACATAGGATACACTACAATAAAAATATATCAAACGTTTTGAATGGAGAAAACAATAGAAGTGACAGAATTCCAGAAGATTTAACTGCAATAATGATATGGTATATTTCAAGTTCATCATTTTGTAAGTATTATTTTCAACATACAAAATTTGTTAGTAGATAACAATAGAAAGAAAGTGATTTTTTTTTTATCTGAGAACCTTAAACACACATTAATATATTAATAGTACAACAGTTCAAAATTCACAGATATGAAAATTATAGTTTTCAATTTTACTTACCGAGTATATTGTAAGATTTAAAAATTTTAAAAAAATTTTTCTACATTAAAACCTGCAGTATTTAAAATTCATGTAAATTCAAACTTTAATCAAATTATTTATTTTAATCATAAATCTAAAATCATAATTCATAATACCTATTTTTTATTAGGTATATATTTTTATTTTTTACAAAAAACCAATTTTCAAATTCAAACTTTAATATATGTATTTTAGTTATTTAATATGCATGTGTATTAATTTTAATTAATAAAATAATAACTAAAACAATAAATAAATAATTTAAGTAATTTAATTTAAAAAATTTTAAAGGTTATTTTTATGTTTTTAGTTTATAAATTAAATTTTTAAAGACATTTTTTGAGTTTTCTAGGTCATAAATGCATATTTTTTTTAGGGCATTTTTATAGGTTTTTTAGAACATCAGAATACGGACTTTATTAATAAGTATTGTCGGAAAGGCCGAGTCTAATCACTCTAAATTTAGTAGTCGACAAAAATTGTGTGTATTCGATTGCAACCGATCGCTTCAAAACGCATGTTAGATTTTGGAAGTTCATACACACGCGTGATTCTCAAAATTTGATTATATTCTTTCAATTATATGTTTGACACCAGCATGGGCGTCATGTAAAGGGGGGCTCTGGGGCTGCGGTCCCCCATGAAATTTATAAGACGGAGATCAGCCCCCCACGATTCTCATAAGTATAAAAAAATCAATATTTTTTATATACGTCCACAAAATATTAATTTTATTTTCAACAAATTAATTGAGATAGATAAATGTTTTTTTTTTATATTGATATCCGTAAATTTAGGTATGTTGTTATCATTTACACGGTATAAAGTTAACCTAAACATTTTTTTGGATAACCATAGAGTTCTAGTTGACCGGGGATCTAGGTGTCCCATCACCGTTTACCAAGACCGTGAACCTTCTATCATATTTTGTTATCACATTCAAACTGTTTATAAAGATTCAAAATACAAAATCCTAAATTAAAATTTTTTTAATTAACATATTATAATATATTTTTATTGAAAATAAAATGAAAAAATAAAATTCTTTACTTTAGTGTTTTAGTGTTAAAACAACAAGGAAGGTCCCAATTAAAAATGTTGATGATGTCTTGAAGCTAATGAAAAACGATGATGTACTACGTCAAATGTTACTGGAGTTCAACAAAATATTATGTACCTATAATGTTATAGTTATACCAGTATCGTCATATACATCTGAATGATCTTTTTTTGCACTTCGCAGACTTAAGACATACATAAGGTCTATAATGGGCCAAATACGTTTGAATGACATTTCCATTCTTCATGTTCACCGCGATGAAGAAATAAATGTAGAAATTGTTGCAAACCAATTTATTAACAATTCCAAAGTGCGGAAAAATATATTTTCTTTATAAAATATATACATTTAAAAAATAA
>JAIPRL010013315.1:0-10726 GCA_025469235.1 Pemphigus obesinymphae
CGCTACCTAGGTACCTATAGGGTATAATATATTTTGAATTTTTCAAGTGTTCAAGGATTTTTCCTTGGGGGGCTAGTACTTAATTTAGTGGGGCTAAGCCCCCCCTAGCCCCCCCCCCTAGTTACGCCGATGCTCGTCCGATTCGGCGACGGAAATGTGCGTATTGTCGGTCAAAGATAACGGGCCAGGAAATTTGTCTGAACGTCGCATTAAAGGAGAAGCCGGGTAGCCGGAGGTCCTTTTACGGGGGTAGGAGGGTGGTGGCAGGGAACGGGGTTGTTTGAGTTGGTTAGACAAATTATTAGAAAAATCCCAGCTTGAAATATCTTCGAAGTTTAATGTTGGTTTTTTTCTGCGAGCGACGGTGTGAAAAACGTAAATAATATGATATCAAGAAAACCCTGTGCGGAAATGTTCGCGGGGCCAGTGTCTTATATAGCACTATCGTTATAAATATATATATATATATAAATGTACGTTCGTTGTTATAGACGATGTTCGGGAATAAGGGCGTTTGTACCTGTATACCTCCGGAAACGGGAATGGAATCGGTGTCTTTTATACGTATAAATATATATATTTTTGGAACGTGAGCGAAAAAAAAGTGAAAATTGAAACGACGCTGAATATTTTGTACGACTTATAGTTTATAACTTCCATTTTGGAACGTCCATTTCCCTCCTCCTCGTCAAAAATTGTATTTTTGAAAAAAAAAAAAAAACGCGGTCAACATTTAGAACCAGCTAATTTTGTAGGGACGACAATTAAAATGTTTACGAATTTGGAGTCCAACAAACTCGCATGACCGTCCAGGAGAGTTACATTTAAATTTACAGTTTAATTTTTTTATCCCCACGATATGCATTTCGTACATTAAACAACGGACTGTGTTAATCACATTCATAAAAAAAGAAAAAAATTGGATACCTACATAACATATTTAGTTTTGCATTATAAATTGTTCAATATTATTTGATCCTAATACTTAATATAATGATTTTTTTTTTTTAACTCAACTTTCGATAAACAAAAAATTAACCAGTATTAATAACTTGCTCGCAAATTTTCAACTAAGTTTAATTTCATATGTTTATAGCAAATTCACTATTTTTGGTTGGTTGACTGATATAAAGAGCACGTGATAACCGCGTTCGCTGATTCGGTCTAAGTGATAGTTTTCGTATAGGCAGTTAACGTTTAGAACTTCACTATCAATTCTAGTATTACGTAAAATAATGACCTATTACTAAATGTATAGAAGGGATTATTATCTACGCTGTAGCATTATATTTTCTTTTTCAATTTTAATTTTTTAAAGAAATATAACTATTTATAAACATCATTAATAAAAGTAGATACCTATATTTCTCTTTAATATCTTTTATATACAATTTGTAACACGTTTAGGTTTTAGAACTGTGTTATATAGGTTATTTTTAGAATTAAAGTAATTCTGACAACTATTTACAGGTCAGTTTAGGTTAAGTACCTAAACTAACCTATAAATACCTTTTAGAATTACTCTCCAAAGTTGTAATAAAAATTCTGTGTGCACGTAAATTTCGTATATTTTCAGTTGGTTAGTACTCTTAAGTTAAACAGTTAACAATAACTTAACTTTAACTCAAGGGACATTCCATAGTGATATGTTGAATGGTTTATGGAACTCCAGTACGAACCATTATATTGAATGCCATTTGAGAAAATTCAAAGGATCTTGGAACGACATCTCAGCGGTCACCCCCGAAACTACCACATGGATAGCATTCTTGAACATAGATCTCTAACATAGATCTTGCAGATTTATTTATGTTATTAACATGTACTGATGTGAGTAACGAATATTCTGGAGAAGATTATTACCGAAGAATATTCTCACGAATTTATTTGTCAAATTTCGAATAATACCGTGTGATTTATTTAAAAAACTAAAAATCAGAACGATAAATCATTAGTATTTTGAATGAATTTACACAAATTGATTATTTTTAACACGTAATTTATCACGATTCATAAAAATGCGTTTGGAAGCACGGATATTGATATAAAAAATACCGCTCGGTGCCATGCATATATTGATTTAATTAATAAAAATATCAATATAACATCGTTCATCGCTCATTAGTCATTGATAATAATGAAATCCGATTATTATTATTATTATTATTATTATAGTTGTACAATTCATGGCCATAACAATAATATTAAAATTAATTATTTTATCGAAAATATTATATATTTACAAGTTTTGAATTGATGAAATATGGGTAAAAAAAAAAAAAAAAAAAAAAACCAAAAATTCTTAATTTTGGAGAATATTCTCCTAATGGATTATTACCGTAATATCACATCACTATTTACATACTATAACGTTTGTTATTCACGTTTTATTACTGACAATGTTTGGATTTTTTAGTAAAATACCTGCTATATGATTGAAAAAAAAAATCAATTAGTCGATGCCCACTTTTTTTTTTTTTTAACTTACTAACGTATATATTTCGTGTTCAAAAAGGGAGGATTGTAGTGGAAGTGGGACAGGGGCAATATTTAATTAGGCCTCCTGGCGTGTATCTCAAATTTCACCTACACGCCTGAAACGTGTTGAAAACATAATGCCGTTTGCTTAAAAGTTTTCTAATAAATCGAAAAAGGATCATTTTCAATGCACGCTCGTTTTCCATTGATGTATGCATAGGTATATGTAGTATATACGAGTAGAACTTTAAAATTTCCGCTTTGTCTGCATTCCGTCGTTTTGCAGTTAAATAATTCAATAATGCTGCTAATAATATACTATGTACAGTCAATGACAAATCGATAGTTGAATAATATTCTGTATGTATGTGAATATACGATTAAAATATATTATAAACTATATAGTTGTTATACTGAAATATTGTTTTAACAAATTTTAGTTAATAATTATATCTATGTTATCATATAGTGTCGGTTAAATCATAATATTTCGTCGTTTCAGAATGCACTTAAATATATAATCGTCCTAAATTTAAATTGAAAATTCGACAATACTATCATAAGTAGTGTTGAGACTTATCTAGATAAATGTCCATTTATCTTTTATCTTATCTTGATAAAAATTGACAAGTTATCTAAATAATTATCTATATAATATTATCATGAAATATGTACCTATTTTATATATATATAGTATTATTTTCATTATATTATTTGTTTTATGTTAAATTCTACAGGGAATCTTGTCGAAACGATTAATTTTTATTATTATTTTGGTACCTGGTATATATTAATTATTTTAATTATAAATTGTGCGGACCATTTTCCTCCCAATGTTTTTTTCGCCAATATATATTTTATAGAAATGTGTTTAATTTGCAATAATATTTACTCGGCGAGGTATTTCACTTGTAAATCTTGCGAATCAAAGAATATTATAGATTTAAGCTATGAGAGCAACCCGACTTTATACAGGTGAACCCAAATGATTATAATATTTATTTAACCTATCTATGGTCAGTAGAGGAAAACGAATCCTGTATTTGTGAGGTTAGTGGTTATTACGATGTATTATATCGTTTATAAATTTAATAAGAATCTTTAAAAAATATTTTAATATTTTTATTTCTTTAAACTTTACATGCAAACAAAAGTATCTAAAAATATTATATCAGATTTATTTTATTTATCTTTATCTAGATAAAACTTTATTTATCTGGGCTCAACACTGATCATAAGGTACTATTTTTGCACTTTAAATGATATAATATCTGTATAGTATATATAACTATAATCTGTTTTAATAAAAATCTATTTGAAAATTATGTTCTATGAAAATATGCACTGTACAATTAAAATACAATTCCAATATTTTTCCTAATTATATGGACAATTAATTTAAACATATTACGTATAACTATTATTTTTCTATTTAAAATATTTTACGATATACAGTTATTACAACTAGAAAAAATGCAAAATAATATACGAATTTCGTACGTATAAAAGGATCAGTAGATACAATATGAATGTGGTGTCAGGTTACGTTACAGGCAAGTTGTCAAATTTGATAATAATGAATCACCTCGTGCGTAAAAATAATATTTGGCAACGTTTACCGTATATTCAAAAAGTAATATTGTATAATTTAACAAAAATTTGATCGGTTCGTTGTTTTTAGTTTTAGATTCTGAGCGTAGCGATGGATCTAGTAGTTTTACAATGAAGTTTATTATTTTTTTTTATTTTTCTGTTAACACTTTTTGTACCAGTAGAAGTGCTCCGATCTTTACAAGCTTGCATGGTTTCCTGTAGCAAATTTCATCCAGTTGGTACTTTAAAGAGGTAATTTTTCGATTTTCTCAACAGTTTTCTAATGCGTAAGGAAAAACTACCAAAAAATGACGAAAAAATGGCAAAAATATGATTTCGTTAAATTCAAATTTTTCATTTCTTCGTAATTTCGTAAGATCATATTTATTTGATCTTTGATGTAATGTTAAACATAGGTAGGTACTGAGTACATGACTAATATTAAGAGTTATGAATATTACACCGAAGCGACGCTCAGAATCGTTTTATTGAATGCAATGATTTATCATTGCATTCAAATGCAATACATCCACCAAGAGTATACTGCCCAGTAGCGAAGTGCATCTTCACCTACTGACACCCAAAGAGCGAAGTGCACCTATTTTTTTATTTTGAAATCCATAACTAATTGTTTTATAAAAAAAACACCATAGTCCAGATTTATAATTTTTAAATAA
This sequence comes from Pemphigus obesinymphae, assembly GCA_025469235.1. Lineage (NCBI taxonomy): Eukaryota > Metazoa > Arthropoda > Insecta > Hemiptera > Aphididae > Pemphigus > Pemphigus obesinymphae. The sequence continues at coordinate 4,749 of JAIPRL010013315.1, forward strand.
ATGTAAATAATTATTTGAAAGTATTAGTTAAAACGTATTGTTTAAAAATACCTACTATAGAATAGAATATTTATCGTCTAGGTACTTTGTTCCATACAAAGTAGGTAACAAGCATATTGTCAAACAGGAGTTCACGTTATTTTAGTTATTCCAATTCAATTATCGAATTAACATTAAAATTAAATTCTTTCTATTTTACGACAAAGTGTTACTGTATCTATAACAGACTTATAAATAACATAATAATGATGAGGTAAAATAATAGTAATAATAGCAAAAGTTTACTTTAAGTGCAGTTTTTATTTTTTAACTTGAATATTAAAACTCAATATTTATATAGCCTATAATAAACTTTCGAAAACTTTAGCCTAGGCATACATTAAATATTAGGAAACGGAAGTAATATTAAAAGATACTTAAAAGAAAACTTACTATACAGTTATTGTAAGCAATTTTATTATAATTTTAATGATTCGAATCTCCATTATTGTTTAATATATAATCAAAATAGTGAACTTTTCTTTGACAGAGATAAGTTCATTTATTTTTCAATATTAATTATAAACTTATAAGGACGCTACACCCATATTTAATTTCTCTGTCTAACCAACACTCACAATATAAGACATTTACTTTTGGCATTGTTACTATAACATCGACAACATAAATATTAGAATACATTTACCTATTACCAAATTTGTAAACAATATTATTATCTATGTCACGTCGTTAATTGTAAAGATAAATATATCTGTTTTATTTATAAGTTTTTGGAAAACACTCATACACGTTTGTATATATTTACAAAATTTCAGAAAATAGACGATTCTACGTCATATATATATATATATTGATGTTATCTTTACGTTTAGTAATAGGCAAATTCACTCGAATGTTAGAATTGACGGAGTCATAATAAGAATTCAGAACGTACGGATCCAAATTAATTGTGGTATAACATTCTCATAACGAATGTGACAAAATTTTTATCGACCATTAACTTTTAACTGGAGACTTTTGTGTCGATACGTGATTTTCCGATGAACTTTTTCCATCTTCGTGTTTATTACTAAATCATAATGGTACTGTTATAACTAAATCATAAAATGAATGTTTGTTATTATACAAGTATGAAACGGTACATTTCTGAACGTTGTGCCGTTTATAAATAATAATAATATATCGTACTACGTATTCCATCTCCTCGCAATATGTCATCGATTCGTTCGAGCGATCAATCAAATTTTGTTCCACCTCGTTATCCTTTTCATCGAACAAGTGACTCCCCACGCATGCATTCCGGCATATTTTGAGAGACAGATCGTTGACGTGCACAGTATAAAATATAACAACAATATCTGAGTAGATAACCCAAGAAAACGCATATGAATACTGTTGGAAATGAATGAAATGGCTAACAGTTATATTATGAACACATACGAATGTTTAATTCGTTTAAATATGCTGATTTTCGGAATAGTTAAAATATGTTTACTTACTGAAACAAAACATTGAATTCTGTTAATTTCACGCGAAGATTGTGATCAAAAGAAATGTTTGTATCCCCCGTGACTTTCCCGTTCGTATTGAACTAAAATGTATTTAAAAAAAAACATACAAACGTTTGAGCATTCCTTTAGATTTTCGCCATTATGCACTATAGTAGGTGCTTTAATATAGTTGGAATAATTTAATTTAATTAACGATAATAATATGATGAAATATATATATATATATGAGTACACGTATAACTAAATCCGACGTTGAAAGTGTTATAACTTTGCAATCACATCAATCACTCGAAATGGGAAAGTGCGTTTTTCAAAAATTACAATATTATAATATAAAGTTTTGTCGTGTGAAACGTTTACGTGACCGTCTGTAGTTGTGTATACTTGCTGCAGTTTTTTTGATGGCAGCGCAAAGTTTGACCGAGTCGTTTATAATTAAAACGCAAACTTTTGCCGATACGTTCCGTCCGAGAACGTACACAGCCAACCGTCCTTGTCTTACCCATAATTATGCACCGTTTTATTATGTTCTGAAAACGATAATTTTTGCAAATTTCTTCGCCAGGCTTGTGCGCGGCGGAAAATACGACGTAAAAATTGGTCGCGAAAACACAGTCCCCATGTTTAAGTGATGCAGCCCTACGCGATGACGACGTCGTAAAAAAAAATCTCATTAAAAATTTTCAATTATTTACTTCACGGTATAGTTTTTTTTTTTTTTTTATATATATATATATTTTAATTAATTTTCATTCATACCGCACACGCGTTTTACGTAAAAACACTCAAGACGCGTGAATGAATGTATATGTACAGTGAAAACGTACCGTATTAATAGCGATGCACAATCAATATTCGTTTTTACAACTCTAGATACACTACAAATTGGAATACCGTGGGACAAACGCGCATGATGAGCGAGGCACGACGGAAAACTATGTCGGAACTAAATATTCACGTGTCTGGTAAAAATCGACCGACGGAAGAAAACCAAACATAAAAATAATAAATTTCGGAGATGACCGTAACCGTTATCACTGATTGTACATCCGTAAGCCATTATTTGATTTTGACACCTAACGTGCTGCTACAATCCACCGAAATAACGCGTATACCGTTTAACTATTATTTGTAAGTTTCGGTATAAACCGGTACAAAGCGTTTCAAAGATATTTTCCGTTAAAACCGTACGGTAAGAATATTGTATATAAATACCGGTAGGTACGGGGTATTATTTATTTATTTATTTGTTAAAGTAATCTATATTAATTTATATAATTTTTTCACAAAGTATAATAATAAAATAATGTACAATTAGATAAATATACGGATGTTATTTGATAGTGTTGTTGATAAGGCATATTATAATTAAACAATAGTCGAATATTAGAATTATTCGAGTTACTATAGTGTAGTAGGTACTACGTCTACCAATAATGTTTAAGGTTATTTGAATCCATCGAGTAGCCACATCGTATACACGACCGGTTTTCGGCACAGTGGCGTTGGTGCGACCACACACGACGCGCTAAAAACCGTTATCAATGTAAAATATTCAATTATCATTTTTCGTTTTTATTTTTTAATATAATTATAAAATGGTCGAAAATACCACATTATCGTAAGGGTTTTCTCCCTTCGTAAACCTAATAGCACATTCGCATATTTATATTTTATAGGTATTGCGATTATTATTACACTGGACCAAATATATCCGTGATTTCATCCTTGTAAAACCACGCGACGACGCTACGCTCAGAATCTAAAAGAGTATACAAATTCTCGTGAAAAAAGACGTCCGGTCATCGTAACGATTGACACGGTGATGTTCTTAGGTCCGCACGTCATATCGTACGATTCATTATATTCGTTTTCGCGTCAAACCGCCGTTATTGATATATGTACTTTTCTTTTATGGAACCGGTGCAAGTCCGCACGTTTCGTTTCCGTGAGACGACGGTTATTCGTTTAAATATTAATACTCGTGTACATTGGTATATTGTTGCGAAATCGGTCATACAATAAGTCGTACCGCCGATTGGAAATCGGACCGATTGATATGGCCCCGTCGCGTCGTCGTCGTCGCGCAGAAGACTACGGGTCGTCAGAGCGGAATTTCGATTTCATTTCGTAATTTAAAACGAAATTACTCTGGGGGTGGGGGGGGGGTCTACGACAAGGACGGTCTCGGTCACGTATAGTTATACCCAGGCAACGGGCGCGCAGAAGATGTAAAACGGCAGTAGATACACATACTTATACGATACCGTATACCGTATACCACACGTATACCGGACGCAGTGGCGTATTTTCAATTTTTATCAGCAGTTGTGGGTGGGAAGGGGGGAGGGGTTAGCCGTTATAATTGGGATAAAAAAATTTAAAAAAAAACAGAATTCATTATTTCGGGGTATTGCTGCGATTTACCGACGGGCGACAATAATACATTAATAGTTTATTCGTAAAATCCTAAAAAACTATAAAGAATTGATACATTTTCATGATATTTTTTTTTTTTTGCTTCTGGGGGGCGATCAAAACCCGGGAACCCGGTAAATACGCCACTGACTGGACATACACACCACCCACATATATTATATATTACGTATAGCATGAAACCTGAAAAAAAAGACCTGGCACAGTGCAGGTCTCCACGAAAAACTAGTCCTCGACTCTCTTCCATTAAGAGTGTAGCATTTTTCATTTTTAACAACATGCAAACGGGTTCGAAACACGATAAAAAAAAAAACAATTTTAGCTAGGTATATAATATAATTTAACGATCTACGCAGACTTTTTTGATATAATCATTTTTCTATGATTTATAATTATGTGCAAAAAAAAAAAAACAAAGAATTTGATTTTTTTTGACAGATTAAAAACGTGTAAAAATGCATAAATTGAAAATCGGCTACGTAGGTCGCTAAAACGTGCTGAAATTCGACGAGCTTACCGGCCGAATAACCGGATCATTTCACGCCATATTATTCCTTTTATAACATTAAACGTGCGATACCGTCGAATTTTCAACCAAAATACTAATAATCGGAGTTTGTGACACTCTCCCTAAGAGGACGTCGTACCTACAAATTTTAAACGAAAAACTCGCAATAGAATTTTTCAATTTTACGAAAAACGCACGTTTGAATGTTTAGGTTATAAACACAATAAAAACTAATTATTAAGCTAATATAACTTTATTATCTACGTAGTCTTTTTTCGGTATATATTTTCATTTTTCAAAGATTTATGATTATTAAAAAAAAAAAAAAAAAAAAAACAAAAAATTTGATTTTTTACAACTTAAAAAACGTGTAAAAATGCGCATATCGAAAATCGGCTACGTCTATTGTTAGATAAATATGGTTTTTTATCATTTATTTTTTATTTCATCTACCTACGATATTTTCGTGTTGTTAAAAATGAAAAATGCGAAAGCATGTTTTTTTTTAAACAAATATCGCACTTACACAACAATCATAAATGGTATTGACACAAGACTATTTTAAAATATATTTAAATATATTAATCAAATTGTTAAATTTTCATTTATCTCATCATAAAAATTGCCCATACCAAGCCCCATAAAAACTGGGCGTACGACGTTCTCTCGAACTTCCTTACACAATATTTTACACCTAAAACACTATAATTTATTCAAATCGAAATTCGAGGTTTTTCATTATAAAGTTTTATAGGTGTTTCACAATGTATATCGTATATTATTATTATATAAATACCTTCATTTATATATATATATATATATATATAAAACTGATAGCTGTAGGCGCTCTAATAGGCATAACATATAATAGTTTCTAGACTTTCGTTGCCGGATGTAAAGTAAACACAATTTTCATCGTAAATACCTATATTGCGTTATCCATACTCACTGTGATACTTATCAAGTCGATGGCAATTTTCGACACATAAATTTAAAGTTTTTCCTAATAATATCGTGCGACCCGAGTCGCTATTTATATAGTTACGAAAAGTGTTTCGTTCTCGCGTTTTCCGAAACAACCGTTGTTCCAAAGGTTCACAGTATTCGTTCGTCCCGTATCAAGACGAAATCCATTCCGGTATGGCTCCGATTGACTACTTCCCACTTTGACTCCAGACAAATGTCCCCATGATACTTATGTCCACCGCAGACTTTATCGGTTTCGGTGGGAAGTTAAACTCCCTCATAATGCTAATTAAACTCTTTCTACGAATGAACTGTCCGGGTAAATTATCGTGCAATTAAAATTCAATCGAATCACGTCGCACGTCATATTACGGCGTGTCATTACGACAGTACTGTATCATATAGGTACTTACCGGCGGGTCGGGGGCAATTGTCCGACCGTTGATAAGAAATTGGTCGGGGAAATGGCGGTGTCGGACTCATTGCCAATCTACATTTTTGGAAATTATATGAAAAAGTTTTTTTTTTCTAACGTGAGTTAACACTGTTTGATTATA
>JAIPRL010013316.1:0-10725 GCA_025469235.1 Pemphigus obesinymphae
TCCCACATCCTTTTGACGATCACCTATCTGGGTGTATCTTATACCCTCTATTTGGAGGCGTACATTTCCCAATCCAATCCATAACACCGGGACTAGGCTTGGGAAACCCGCGTATTTGCGCTGTGGTCGTTAGGGACCAGGGAACACTCTAGGGAATAAATTGTACTTTTTACCCTACGGACGCATCCCCCGTCTGCTTAACCCTTGTATATATTGTAAATAAAATGCACGCCTAAACGTTTGTATAAATAAACTGTTGACGTGTTTAATAAAAACGATTATATATTTAACCGACTATTATTGTGTGTATTATTCATACGAGTCGGTAGTACCAAAACACCCCGCATCGAGTTGTTATTACCGAAATATATATGTCCACATTAAAATTTTTAGAGTATTGTGATCATATTGTATACTAATACTATAGAATGTTTATCTTGTATCATAATATATATATACAGTTTGTGTTTTTTTTCTCATACATACACCAAGCCGTGGATCGTATAAAAATTATTTTAATTTATTTATATTCGATTAAATTTATTATGTCAATTTATTTACTTTTGGCGTATTTTTTTGTCAATTAAAATGAATATACCTGTAAAATTATGGGTACTAAGAAAATAAAATTCTGAAATCAATTTTAATTTTACAGAATTTTCACTAACAATATAGACAAGAATTTAAATAAAAAAAATATTGAAAAGATAACACTATTATCAGAAGTTAATTATCTAATCTATTAGTTGAACATTTAAGATCATTTAAGCTCATGAAACTATATTGTAATACTCACCAAAGTTAGTATATTAACTATATCTTTCACATCTTTCATTTCGGTTCATAATCACGTCCAAGTTTAAATACAAGCTTGAGATTGAAAAGTGAATTTTTACTTTTCATTCAACATTTATTCATACCAGAATATTTATTGTGTTAGGATATATTTGTATGTAACAGTAGGTGGAAATAATTTTTGAAATTAGTAAAAGTTATGAAGTGATGTGTTAAGTGTAAGATAGTAACAATTATGATTCAGTTATACTACAAATTAATATATATATATATATATATATATATATATAATATATATATGGTACATAATAATTGCACTTACGTTTTCACCGTCTGTTCGTGATATATAAAAATAATAAAGTACTTATAAGGTAGTCATTTAGTTATACATGCGTTGGTATATGCCGTGGACAGTTAAATGCAGGTGTGAGTTCAATGCTCGTCGTCAATGAGTTCAATATATCTTTGTAGACTTTGTTGTTTAATAAATATTATATTACGATACAATATAATTATAATTGTATAACAATAATTACATTAAAACTATATACAAAGAGACGAAAATCTCTAGGTACTAGGCATATCCAGTGCACGCTCATTACATCGCGGTAGGTGATGAAAAAATATCTTAATGGTGAATAATCCACATTTTAATGTCTCTATAGAGATAAAATATATACTAGAGCTACGGTTATAACTTTTACAAACTCATTGGCTGAATATATAAGTTAACAAAAAAAAAAAAAAAAAAAAATAGAAAATTAATTAAATGCAAACATGTTTTGACACAATGAATGCAGGCAAGATAATAAAAAAGCACGGTTCACGCAAGCCTTAGTTTGAAGTGTACGATTATCATTATCGAACTATTTCTGAGAGATTATTACCTTTGACCAGTGATCCTATCAACGTATCTTGCAGGGACTTGCATGCCCATGGATATACCTGATTTCAGCGCACACTCAACGTGTGATTAAAAAAGAGTTACAAAATGGCCCAAAACAAGCACAAAGTTCTTTCTCTTTATAAAGATATAATGAATATTGATTACGCAGAGGATAGACCGAATCCTGACATACACGTATATGTATAAATTATATAAAAAAAAGTAAAGATAGTTTACAACAATAAAGACCCAATACAAAAAAAAAAAACTTACCACGAGTATTGCCAGTGAAATGTGTTTTTTTTTTTGAAAAAAATAGAAAGAAAGAAATATAAATGCGGTATGGCCACGTAATTAATTTATTAATTATATTTATAAATGTAAATTACAAGAAAAAGAGAAGAGAGAACCGCTCCGCTACTGGAAAACGCTCTTATATAAGCCCTATGCCTCCGATGATCTCTGTCAGTGCTTATTAAATAAAATGCATTTTTATTGGTCATGTATTTCGGCTATGGTCATGAATTAGTTTGGTCCAGTTTGATATATGTCATATATCGATTCTGAATATCTATCTGTATTTTTATTATATTTATAGTAGATTGTTACACTGGCTTATATACTACGTTATTTTATATTATCTTAGGGTTTTTTCTTTACATGTATAAGTGTGATATTAAAGTCTATAAGCTGAGCAAAAATATATCAAATCTGAATGAAGACGAGGCATTCTAACTGCACCAGACGTGTAAACGTGAATTTAAATTTTCACAGACCTCATAAATTCAACCACGCTCGGGAAATACTGTTCAAATCACTTCACGCATATCACTACATACTCATAACATTCTTATATCTGCTACAATTATCTTTTATTATATCATTCTATAATACACTGTCCAACATACTGTTACGTATATCATGACAGACCTCATAACCGTCTTATAAAACTTAACTTGTAACCGAATGTATTTCAGAAAAAAAATTTTAATATTTTATCTTTGCAAAAAATTGTATATTTAAATATTTGATATTTGTGATATGTTTCAGTTAAAAAATCTATCGATTCGTTTAATATATTTTAGATATAGTATAGGTACATTCTCAGTAGGTACTCTTAATTTTATTAGGATATTAGATTTAATCATGCGTAACAATTAAATATTAATTAAATTTTATTATAATGTATTAAGGAATAATGGCAAAACAGTATCAATATAAACATACCGTAAAAAAATGGAGCATTTATAATCACTTTAATAATCCTGTATTTTTTTTTATATTCAAACAAGCTGTACTATACATTTATAGTACAATGAACGTTAGTATATATTTTATTAAATAATTTTATAAAGTATTTTGTATTCATAATCTTCGCTGTAGTCCCAAAATAACAGGATGAAAATTTCATGAAATATCCTCCATTTATGAATATCTGTCATTATTTTAAATTGTTATAAGAAAAATGAGGATTTTAATGTTTAAATATATTTAACAAGTATCGTACACTTTTCTACTTTATAATTTTAGATTCTGAGCGAAGCGAGAAATGTATTGGTATAACGATGTGTTTTTTTTTTTTTGTGTTTGTAATCAAAAATTCTATAAGAGAAATTTAATTCATAATAGACTTAATTTTAGGTTTTAGGACATGAAAATTTAATACAGCATTATATACAAAAAATTATTATTTTAGTAGGAAATATTGTTTAAATTTCGGGGAAATAATACACCTATAAACTGGAAATTTCCACTAAAAATGTATGTAGGTACATTATAAAGTCAAACGATTTTTTGAAAATGTTTTTTGGGCTACTAATAGCAATTTTAAATTTTGAGTCATTTAATTCATAACTTTTTACAATACAGGAAAAGAAGATTTTTTTAAATGTATATTTGATCAAAAAAATAATGGTGTAATCAGAATTTAGCAGTTGGACTTGGTTTTAAAGTTATATCAAATTAAAATTTAACGATTTTATCCTAATTGTTTAAGAGATATATTTTTTTACGTTTTAGAACATTGATTGACTTAGCCTAGTGGTAACTGAATGTATAGTCATTCACAGAGTTTTCAGTTTGAATCCCTTCATATCCAAATAATTTTTTGGACTTTTTTCCACGGTTTTTGTTCATTTTATTATATAATATTATCATATACTTGTATTATTAATATAATACTCAGTAATTGTTAAGTATATCCACCGAGGCTTCGTTGAGAATCGTTTTTTTAGAAAGAAATGATATATCATTGATTTTGAATTAAATATATCCATCATGTATCCTACAAGCAAAGTACTTCTACCACATACTGACCAGCTTTTTAATATAAATAACTAAATTATTATCAAGTTTAATACTTATAATTACAATTTTACATATTATTTTACTGAAAATTTTTAAAAATAAATTAAATATTTTACTTAGAGTCTGTTGATTTGAAATAAATAATTAACTATGGAGACTTAGTTAAAAAATATATATACATTTAACTTTTAATTTATAAGTAGTTAGTCTACCTTTAAAAAAGTACATAATATAATAAATAAATTAAAAATAAAAAATATAGATATATTTTCAACAAAATTAAATTAGTTTCACATTCATTAATAAATAATTCATATATTTAGAAATCTTGGGTGGAAATTTTTTCATCATTCTTGATAAAATCCCTATCTATATTTAAGTATTTGTCTATAAATACAACCAGAGTTTATCTCTAGTGATGTAAATTTCGATTACTATCAATAAATAAATAGATTGTTCGTAATAATATTTTAATTCAATTTATTTTCCAAAGCAAACAGTCGAAAGGATTTTAAGATAATTAATTTTTCAAGTTAATTTATACGATGCAAATTATTTTTTCGGAAAATACTAAATAATTCGTTTATTGCGATATTTTTAACGCAACTGAATTGTTGCGAAGAAAATTAAAAGCAGTCGTAATGAATAATTTTCAAATATTTTATTACATCACTAATAAGCGCGTGGTTTGAAAATGTTTTTGTTTGGTTCATCAAACTTAATGATATACTATTGCGAATTTTATGCAAAACTCAATAAATGTATTAAAATAATTTCTACGTATTTTTAATCATATATACAAATTAATTAACTAAATAAACTATATTTTTTTGAAGATTTAATAAATATATATGTTATTTGTAAGTGAATATTTTTAAGAATATTATATAGATATTTTTTTTTTTCTATAATTTATGCCTATATTATATATAAATATAACATAAAACAATATTAATATTGAACATCAGAAAAAAATTTACATTTTCAAAATTGTATATACTTCTATTCTTATCATAATTCTAATCAATTCAGAAATCAGGATTTCAATGGTTGCATGCATTATTTTAATTTAAGAACATTAAAAATAACGAATTACATAAAAAAAATATATAAATATGCATTTTATATTTTGTTTTAAATAAGTACCTACAATTTTATCAAACAATAATGTACATAAATCATTACCCTGCAATATTGTAAAATAATGGATATATATTTTTCTCAGTTGATAAAATTTCCATATTTTTGAATACGCATTTTATTTTATTTTTTAATTACTAAAATATGAAAAAAGATGCTTTCACGTTGATGTATTCGATTAAAATCGAAATTATGTATATATATATATATATATATATATATATATAAACTACTTGAATCTTTCTCCAAATAATCAATAAATAAATAAATTATCTCAAATATCTCACGTAGTTTTGTTTTTTTTTACCAAAAAAATTTAATTAATCATTTGTATTATTATTAACTTTTTAGTTAGACGACATCGCTTCACTAAGTTTAAAAATAATTATATATATTTTATTTTGTTTTATAGGTAGATGTAAAATATTTATGGAAGAAAATCTAGAGAATCTCTTTAGAGAATCTAAAAATTGCTTAACTGATTACTTCAATCAATACTTCTATTTCTTATTTACAAAGACTTTTACTAATTATCTATCTTTATATTAGTGTATATTATTTATTACTTATTATTAACATGATTGAGTCAACACGATCAAGACCAAGACCAAGACTGAGTAGACAAGATCAAGACCAAGACCAAGACTGCCATGGTCTTGGTCTTGGTATTGCATTGTGCAACACTATTTATAACGAATAGTATAGTACCGAATTGTAGCGAAATTAATTATATACAAAAAACAATTCAATAAATTACATGTACATTCTTCATCAAATTTACTACCAGAAAATAAGTACAAAATACAAACACAATAATTCTATGAATTATTTTGATCGAAAATGTTTTACCGAATAAAAGATATTTTAATTAAATATATCATTGTAAAAAACTGGCTTCCTCGTCCGCTCAGGATCTAAAAGATTAAAATATAATGTCTACTTAACTTTTATTTCTTCTCCAACCCTTTATTTGTGATCAGCTTCCATTTAAAATATTAAAATCAACATGGAGTTTCTTGAAAAACGTTCTACAGATTTTTTATTAGCGGACAAATTCATAACATCCAAGATTGATCTTTTAAAAATTAAAAGTACATTTTTAAGTCAATTTTTAAGTTTATGATCTTAAATTTGTGAACAATGTTGTGAATATTATCTATCCATCTACGGTTCAAAAAATGACATGATTGAAAGTTTTTGAATACTGTATAAATATTAAAATGTTTACATAAAAAATTTGCATACTATTAGATATTATTATCTATCTATCTGTTAACTACTATTAACTACTAATCTGTTGTTTAATATATTGCAATCGATTTATTATATTTTTTTAAATATTTTATAAAATATATTGTTTTATAGGAAAAATTAAAAAAACTTTTTTTTATTGTTTATCGATATAATTTCGACAATATTTACGGTTAATAGTTTAGATTAATACTTTAAAATTGTATCAATACAATATAGAGAAATCTGTTCCTCGATCATATTTAAAAATCCCAAAAGTTGACACATTTTTAAAACCTATATAGACAATTAGACATATTATAAATCTTAGGCCAAAATTTACATACATTTTGCTTCTTGGAATATATATAAATTATCTATTAATGCTCTTTAAACTATTGCTGTAAGAGGATGTTACACCCACATTTGTTGTCTCTGTCTATCTAACAAATAATATAGCAAAATCACACTACGCAGAATTGAATTTTTGGCGGTTAGGTTAAATTTAGAGAATAAACACCTATTACAAAATTTAAAGCGATGAATATTTTCGAGTGAATCTCATGGGCCTTTTGTAAAATATCGTCTGACGAAAAAGTTAAAGCTATTAAAAAATATTAAAAACTAAAAATTCCGTAACTTTTTTTCCTGACAATATTTTATAAAAAGCCCATGAGGTTCACTCGAAATTGTTCTTCTCGTTAAATTTTATAATAGGCGTTTAAGCTCTAAATCCAACCAAAATGCCATAATTTCAATTTTGCTTTGTATAATTTTGCTATATTGCATCCTCTTAAGAAAATCTAGTTTAAAAAACATAAAATTTCCTCCAAGATTCAAAATATCTCGAATGTTTATTTTTCTCCCCATCGTTACGGTATCGATTTTTAGTATCATTTTACGTCATTTAAAATCTTTTGCACCCGAGGCGAAAGCACTTCCCCCCCCTCTTGCTGTGACTCTGCATATGGGATTCACTAAGAAAATTCATACTGGGGTTTAAAAATTAAAAACAAAATTATATTTTTTAATAGAATTTTATTTTAAAACATAATTATACCTAATACTAATCAATTTTAATACACATACTTTATTATAGTTATGGAAATAATTAACTTAAATTATTAATGGAATTAATAGGTTTACAATATCATTTTATTACTATTTTTCACAGGATTAAATTAACACTTGAAAAATTTGGTTTATATAATTTATATATTTTAATAGGATAATCCATAATATAACGTGGAATATCATTAGCATATGTTATTAGCATAACATAGGTAATTTAGTGTGGAGTACAATTTTAAAATTGTTTTTTTAGACCTTTTAAGAATAAAATTGCTAAGAGCATATATATTTGTACAATATCGGGTATTAATATACGAAATTTATTTAGTTCTAGAATTGTTTTAAATGTATATATATATATTATACATTTTAGTTATTTTTATTAATTATAGATTGATTTCATTTTTTCTTGTTATAGGTATATTATAAGTTATATGATTAAAAATATTTAAATTACTTATATTATTATTAAGTGCCTCATAAATATTTATATTATTTAATTATCATCTATCCATTATTGTATAATTGTAAAAATATGAATTATTTATAAATTATATTTATATCTTACCAGTATGTTCGAAAGGTATTTTATATTCTGTCTTAAAATAGTTTATTCTTGTATTTTTATTTTTATTTTTTTCAAGGATTAATATCAAAACAAAGGTAATATATATATATACTTCACGGAACAAAGACTATATGTTCTTTTGTTCCATGGATATTTTGGTTAGTTTATTGCTAAAATATAGCGATTATGTTAAAAACTAATAACTACTCTTTATTATATTTTATTACTATAATAATGTATTATGTGTACAAGTATGTGATTTCGTATTTAATATCTTTTTATACATTTTAATTTATTCCCAAAGTCTTTTAAACTTTTAATATAAATGGTGATTTAAGTAAAATCAATTTATAAACAAATATTCGTCTCTGTGAAAGCCACGTATGCTGTTGTGGTTTAATTGAAAAACTCATCATGAATTTCACTAACGTCTTATTGCCATACACCGTATTTGCATAAACAACGTTATTTATTTATCAGTTTATATATTATAATATATATATATAGTAGTTTGAGTGTATATATTTATAGTATACCAAAAGTATGGATTATGTCTATATGTAGAGAATGGAAATTACACATATTAGTTTTTTAATCATAAACATTATAATGTTATGTGTACTGCGTATTTTTATTTTATTTTATTTTATTTTTTTTTTTGTAAATCATAATATTTTAGCATGAAATATTGTATAAAATATTAAAATAATAACATAAAATAATAAAATAAGATAAATTTATAAAATAAATCAATATTTAATATATATGTTTTACTTATATTTTTAAATATTTATATGTAATACAAGTTAATATTTACCGGAATTGCATTGAATAAATCAATTATCATATTATTATAATACAAAATTATAGTAATCTGAGCGTTTTTGGATTCAATTAATTTTAACTATAGCTACACAAGTAAGTTTAGCACGAAAAAATACCGTTGTTATTATCGTAAAGCAATTTATAAAGAAAAGTAAATATAAAATTCAATTAAAATCTTTATTAGTAGAAAAATGTATTTTTAAACAGTTTAAAACAAATATTTATAATATTAAAGAAAATAATTTAATATTTTCCAATCAATATTATAATTAAAAGATAACCTTGTTCTTTTATAAATACGATATGACACAAAATAATATTGTAATATAATTATTTTCATATTTAATTTAGTTTTTTAGGTATAATTTTTAAATTAAATTAAGTTACCGGTTTAAAAATTGTTTATCGATTGATTCAATGTTTCCCAAACTTCATGTATAATATTTTGGTCTAATGTACGAAATAAAAAAAAATTGCAAACCTCCTAAATCTAAATACAAAATATTATAAAACGTGTATTAAATTAATATAAAAATATATAAAATATATGGAAATTATATTCATTATCTATATTAATATTAGATAGTTATTAGATAGTTATGATTCCAAAATTACTTAACATTTTTTACAACAATTTGTTATGATACGTGGTGGATGAATATAAGTGAAGATGAAAAGTAATATAAGAAATCCATTTAAGTGAAAGTCTATGATTAGTGTGTCAATTCCATATAATTAGAAGGAAAAGCAAATTAGGAAGAATAAGAATAATAGTACCTACTATGATTATTTTATACATGGATGTGCATCTTGTATCCTATTTTATTTATAACATACGCTTAAATTTCGAGTGTAAAACGTATTTATATTTTTTTTTTCTACGCGGTATTAATTTTGGTTTAATAAATACCATATTTAAATTCGTACATAATTATTATTGTATTCTGTGCTTTTCGAAAAATAATGATTTTTAATCGCCCTCCAACTTACAAAGCCCACGAGCCACCACTGATCAATATCTTTAAGTTTAATACAGTTTGAGGATTGTAACAGCCCGAGACCGACAACAGCACGTTTGAATAAAACAATAGAAAATAATAACGGTTCGTTCAGGCGAATCCGGAGAACCGCTAAACACAGAACACGATAAAAATCCATCGATGTACAAGATCGATACGCGGTATACCGGTGGTCCAATCTATCGACGAAATTAAGCGGTCAGCAAAGAGAAACCAAAGAATTTTCTTCTTCTTCTCCTTCGTCTTCACTCCCAACTATTTGGAGTCGCTCACCCTGGTCCTACAATTCCACTTAACTCTATCTCCCGCATCTTCTTCACTTACTCCCATCTTCCTCATATCACTCGCCATCACATCCCCCCATCTCTTTTTCGGGTTTCCTCTCCCCCTCTTTCCAACAACATGCATTTCCCTGACTAATCTTACTGACTCAGTATCTTCCCTCCTTAATACATGCCCGAGCCATCTTAATCTATTCTCCCTCATTTTGTCTACTATCGAAGCTACCCCTATACTACCTCTGATATACTCATTCCTTATTTTATCTTCTCTAGTGACTCCACTCATCCAAATTAACATTCTCATCTCAGCGACACTCATTCTCTGTTCTATCATTCTACCTACTACCCAGCATTCCGTTCCATACATCATTGCAGGTCTCACCACTGCCTTATAAAATTTACCTTTTAACCTAATAGAGATTCTTTTATCACACAAAATACCGGACGCTTCTCTCCACTTCGTCCATCCACACTTCATTCTGTGTTTCATATCCTCTTCGAAACCCCCATCTTTCTGTACAACGGACCCTAAATACTTGAACCTCTCCACTTCTCCCACCACATCCCCACTTAACTTTATTTCTAGCCTTTCCCTATTCCCTC
>JAIPRL010013317.1:0-10723 GCA_025469235.1 Pemphigus obesinymphae
AGATATAATATTGATGTTTTATATTGATATACGTTTACTATTGTATTAAAGTGTTTTGTATTAAGATTTGTTTTATTAATTTGTATTGCCGTATACGTCGAAACCTACATTGACGTATACGACAATTGTAATAAATATATTGTATGTTTTATCATGAGATAATTTAACTCAAGACAATATGTTATAGACCGATTTTATAGTCACAAGAAAAGGCATTTTATCTCGAGTCATGATATTAATCCAGGTGGTTAGTCTATGAGTATCAAGTCTTTGAATATCAATGATTTCAGTTCTTATTATTTTAACTAGATAATAATTGTATTATTTGTATTATCTTAGTCTTACCAACACATATTTTATAATACCTTTGTACAATTTAAAAAAATACTGAGTACAGTTGCACACTTTGTATATTTCCTTCAGCCTACACTCGGTGTAACACGTGTCCTCAGCAATGTTCTTGGAGAACGGTTCGTTATCCACCAACAGTGCGGTGTTGTACATGAAACACTTGAGGTTCCGTTCATTGAAATGGTTCAGCGAATCGTCCGCCTTCACCTGTGACACACTCACAGATATCCGAGTAATACGATCCCGTTTGGCATGCACTTTGTAACCGATTGACACGTCTGGAAACGCTTCGGGCGTATGCACCATTACCTGTAATCGATGTGCCCATAAAAATAGCACCGGCACATTAAAATAACAAAATTATAATAAACCAGTCACAATGCAAATACATCAAAATTGAGCGCTCGTTCAAAGAATAATTTAAATAACTCTATGATGAAACATCTAAATTCCTATAAATAAATATCCGAATAAAATAACGTAATTTTAACGATTCAATTAGTGTTGAATTTTGGTTCACTCTGAAAATGATAACATAGTTGTTGAAATATATTATGCCTGTATCACATTAAAATCTAGATCGACATCAACGCCTAGACTTTGGATTAACATAAAATTCAGGTTTACGTTCGATTTTTTGTATGAATCCTATGTGTTGATTAACAGAAATTCCGATTGACAAATAATGGATAAAAATTTTATAATCTGACAACCTAATCGAAAACTTCTCGAATTCACCAAAAACGATCCATTAATCAGTGACCAATTTTATGTTTTACTAGCCTGGGCAAAATTTTGACTAGCCCCTTTGACGATAAATACTTCCTTTAAAATGTAAATAAGCGCAAAAAAAGGCCATTAACATTTTCTGTTTATACACCGATATTACCAATGATATCGGCCTAGGAAAACTTTTAAAATTATATGGGGAAAATGCTCCCTCCCCGCCCAACTGAGTCGTATATCGTTTGCATATTTTTCAGTTAAATAGTTAAATCGAAAAATTACCTTTAAAGAATCGTTTTTAAAATTAGTTTTCTGTCAGAAAGCCCTTTTTACCTAAAAATTTCTATTCGATTCTTTCTACTGTAAAACTATCATGAACACATTTTAGAAATATGTTCGCAATAAGTAATTCGCAAACGATTCATAATTTTTTGATGCAGATAAACAACAGTTAATATGTGAACGATGATTAGTCCCTTAATAACGCCATTGTCATAGGTCAAAAATTTATTAAATAAAGGTACTTTTTCTAAAGTTTGTTTTGATTAAAATTAATATCTGAAGAAATAGTAAACATTGTCCCGTGCTCACATCCTGCCAATTGATATTATTTAGTCACACGTGTATACTACTATATAGGTATATCATTATCATTTTATCTTAATACTATATTATAATGCCAAATTATTCTTTACTTTCTTTATTATTCTAGTAAATACAAATATTTCGAATATAAATATTGATCCAGTGTAATAAGAAATTCATTTTCAACAATTTGATTGACTAAACATATTGTAACCAGTTAATCAACCGATGTCGATCTAGTGTATTTGTAAGCTTGTAGTTTTACGCGGTTAAAAATCTACTATTTTTATGATTTAGGTTTATAATAATTTATGATTCAATTTTACTCGTTAAACTGTCTAACGTAAAAGATCCCATTAAAAAAAAAATGAAAAATAATCATATTTTCTGTTCATACTTTTATATTACTTATATATACAAGCGATTCATATTAATTTAAAATTTTAACAACGACGCATACAAATTAAATGAATCTATACCTTAAGCTAAATATTAAGTACTAGGTACTCAATATTATAGTAGAGTATGAATAATAAAGGCCTAATAAACAGAGCAGAGGCATTTAAAGAAATTTAAAGAAATTCGTAATACGCATAACACCCTGTTTATCGTGATACAATGTGTCGACAATGGTTGGCTAAAACAAAATGTGAAAGAGATGGGAAAAATAAGTTAACACTAAGGTATACATTGTATACATTATTTATCAATAATACTTACGTTGTATCCTCTTCTACGCATGTCACTAGGGAAAAATTCGTTACTCATGTTATTCATGATCACTTTAAGTCCGGTCCCTTTGCCCGCGGCATTATTTCTGAGTGAAATTAAAGTTCCATGCGGTCCGACAAATGGAGGGTTAAACTTGTTATTGCCACTTCAGTAAGGTAAAAATAATAATTAAATAAACAACACATAAAATTAATTATTAAATATTCCACTACAAAAACATATTTTGAAATGTAAATAACTGTTTCGAATGGTTCCAGACCATTTTTCTGAATATATATAAAATAACCATTTTCCTGTAAGACAAAATGTCAAATGCCTACTCTCTTCCTGAAATCCTTTCTATCAAATTGTGATCCGCAATTAAAAAGTTTATAATTATTAATAACACCATAATCAGGATAATGTTTAAAATGACAATTGTAATAATAAAGTCTTCCGTCTTGTTTTTCTCAATCTTGGTAAGTTAGTTTATTGAATATGCCAGAATGGTGGATTACAGGAAACTTATAACCCTTAACTGTTCTGTAGATATACATTCATATAACTCTACCTTACTAACATTTGTATCTATCATTGAGATTATTTTTCTTCATTTTAAAAGCAATTTACTTGATAAACTTGTGCTATATATATATAAAAATGATGCTACTGCGTTAGATTATTTTTAACTATATTATAACATTCGCCAATTAGGAAAAAGAAGAAAAAAACCGTTGTCCCGCAGTTTCTTCCCTATCTCTTATAAAACGAATAACGTTAGTAAAAGGGGATACATCTAGTTTTCAACTAGTTGTTGGTAAACATCGTCCAGATCTCTCATTCAGCTCTATCTGAGTTTTATAATAGGCAATAAAACTCAAAATGTATTATATCAGAAATTATTAATGCTGGAAATACTTCGATTTGAGACTTTAATACTCTTAACCAATCAGTCTATTCTAAAATTTAATATTTTAATTATGATATAATATATTACTATGCCTATATGGAGAAGGATTCTGAATATCTCCATACTTGTCATGCCTATAGTAAAATACGACTAATCGAGGTTGAATTAAGTCAAAAGCCGGTATAAAATTTGTTAAAAAAAATATGAGAAGCCCAAAACAAGAATATAGGGAGTTGTAATAGAGAGTAATATGCGGTAGAAGGTAAAAGTGAAGAGGATGTGGGAGATTTAATTAAGTGAAACTACAGACTTAGAATGGCTGGCCTCAAATAATTGGGAGAGAAGACGAAGAAGAAGAAGAAGATGTAATGTATTATTATAAAAATCTAAGTATAATATTTTTCAATTAGTAGCTTTAAGTTATAAAAAAGGAGGTGTATGATGCATACTAAGTACATAAGTTCCGAGGGTTTTCTTCAGTAGGTAAATATTAATTATTATAATATTATATTCCTGTACGTACTATAATAATTATAATGATATAATATAAAATGTTAGTAACTATCGGTTTTTTCTCATTTGAATGGATTAAATGGCATAAATAGAAATTTTTGAAAAAAGTAACATTAGGACATTTATAACTATATATATTTTTATATCCGCTCAAGAAACGCCACTGATTATATGTTTTTGTTATTATATCTAAAACGTACTTAATACTTCTCTCGGACGTTTTGCTGTTGAACGAATAACAAAACCCTTCTTCGGTACGTTGAAATCGCAGTATATCTACGCACTTGTATTCTATACCTCTCCAAAAACATCTATTGAATATATCGTCTATTGTTGGCCCCAACTGTAAAATATACAATAATAAGCAATATAGGTACATAATCTACTTTTCAGACAAGTAATCAAAGAAGGCGCTCGAGGAGGCTAGGTCCTCATAGAAAAGTCAGTGGCCCCCAACTCATTCCCTTAGTCTTTTAAGCATTTTGCATTATAGACATTGTGTATATTATGTAACGTACATATGCGGCCTGCTGCAGAAATAAACATTATAAAATATTTATAACTATTATATAACATATATAATATTAATAAATGATCTTTTAGTTTCTGAGGTAGCCTGTTTTTCATTACAATATTATATAATTATATAAATATATATATATAGGATCACAAATATATGTTTTTAAACTTGAAAATTTACCGCCAAAATCGATAATTAATTTTTAATAGATCAATTTTGGAGGATTTTCAATGGGAAGAAAATAAGAAAATCTTGAATATTGTAAACTTTTTCATTAAAAGAATATCTGAAAAATATTTTCATAACAAATTTAAAATTAATTTACAATAATGTTATTTATAAATTATAGTAATACATTTTTCATTTTATTTACCACAAAATGAATTTAAGTCCATTAAATAAATTTTTTAAACCCACTAAAATTGAGAATAAGTTTTAGGGATAGTAAATATACCTACCATTTGCTGCACTCTTACACAAGCCTATGATCCAATCATTACGTGTATAAGATGTACTTACCCATTTCCTTATAGTAAATTTTCCCTTGGATCAGTATGGGAAAACTGAATCGGGAAAGCAAAAACGGGATTATTTCCTTATAAATAATTTATAATTTTCAGAGATCACGTATTTTACTATTACAATATTATTATATTATATATTTTACAAAATTGTATACAGTAATAATAAAATAATCATGTACAATAATATATTACACTGAGATCCGCTCAAAATCTTTTATTAAAAAAAAAAAAATTATTTTTCATTTCTTTCAAATTCATTATATCTACCTGCAGTTACCACCATTACCTTATCCAACGAGCAAAATGCTTCTACCCCTACTGATCATCTCTTTTTCATTTTAACCGTATTTGTGTAATAGATTTTTTAAGTGAAATTTGGAAATTATATGAAAATCACTTAATTTTATTCATATATTGCGTTTAACTTGGTTTTTTATAGGTACATACTATTGTGATGAATAGTTCAATTCAGTTCAATTTGAAACATCGTATACGGATAAGCTTTTAGATATTTAACTAGATATAATCTTCAGTTCATACTTCGTACATTTACAAGTAAACCTATTAAATTATAATATTATTTAATAATTATAATTAATACCTATTATATATTATTTATTTGAAAAAAATAAACATTTTTAATTTTATAATTACATGTCTATGTTTCATAATTAGTTATGTAACTACAAAATACATTCAGTTTGAATGATTAAATCAGAAGTTAGAAATATTTTTTTTTAATTTTTACACCTCCCCCCTTATAAAAATAGCCCCATAAATCAGTTTATTGTATAAAAAGTCAACAAAAACACTGAATGGCGTTTATGAGTTTATTGGACCGCACAAAGAAATCATACTCTATAAAATATTAATATAAAATTTTTAACTTACTTTCAACATAAGATTGGGTATATCTTCCGTGGGTATGTTGATTGTAGTTTTATTCTGCAGGAAAAAGTGTAGATCTGTATTATGTGGATACCGTATCATTCCAATACTCTGAATGGAATTCGACCACCTTGTTATCAAGTCAGAATCGTTGGAATATTTACTAAAAAATAACAGTCAATAAATTCAATATCAATAAATTGCTATAGGCATTTAGTACTCTGGTAAACTCAACCTAAAGATATAATCTAAAAAGTAACTTTATTATATATATATATAATATTCTTATTTGTTCTACCTCATTATTCTTTTTAAAAAAAAATTACGTTTAGATACTGATGGTTGAAGTTAATCCATCCCACATTATTCTTTAAGTTCTCGGACAGGACAGTGAATTATTACTATTATTTTGAATTTGAAAGCAAAGATAAATTATTACATTCCAAAGAAAATTCTGAGAGAAATTCAAAATTATTAAAAATAAAAATAGAAAACCATTTATAAATATTAAATATATTCTGCATTTATAAAATATTTCCATCATAAAAGATATATTTCCTTTATGCTTACGAAAACTACTAGGGAAATCAAAAAATGACCTCTTTAGTACCTACTAGAACCAATTTAATACCAAAAAAGCTCTTTAATCCAAAATTCTTGTTCCACTCCTACCCCAAAATATGTATGCAAGCCATTGATTATATATAGATTATATATATAATCAATGATGCAAACTTAAAAAAAAACATCATTATAAAACCCAATACATTCCTCGCTTCGTTCAGAATCTAATAATAATAATAATAATAATCATATACCATCGTATCCGAGGACCGGTGGGACAATAAACCAACTAACTTCTACAATCTATACATTTGCAGGATGACCGTTTTTACTTTTTGAAAATATGTTTTAATAATAATATTTTCATACCTTTAAAATTATGATACGATCTAAATTTATCTATGATACTTAGTATTAAGTACTTAGTACTTTATTATTAAAATGATGACCAAAAACATCATTTTTGTAAAATTATGTATTAAACCATCATCAAATTGTTCTTTTTTAAAAATAATTTATTTATATAAAAATATTTAGTTCTCATGACGACATACACGGAACACAGTAAAATCGGGTTCCGTTATTGATTGAGTTTTGGATATTGTGATGAATTATTATAGAAAATAATGCAAATAATAATATAATCTGTGTTTTGTCCGAATTATTATTTCGATAAATTAAGTTTAAAATTTATTATAAGTATATAAATAATGTGACAATAAAATTTTAAATATTTTGCTTAAAGAAACACACAATACGAAAAATGATTTTATTTATTTTTTTCAATGTATCGTAGGTACATCAAATTCTAAGAACAATGGTAAAAGTTTCACGTTTTTATTTTCATTATTCAATGAGATATGAAATTGTGCCTTACGTCTCGAAATAGTGTAGCTTTATATACTCGTGCGTATTAAAGTTGCTCGTTTCACACAATAGCCTAAAATATTATTTTCAATTTGTTTTTTTTTTTTTATCTGATATTTTTTATATATGCTCAAGACATTGGTGTGATTAAAATTTTAATACAAATCGTGGTTTATTTTAAATATTAAAATTACTCCGAGAATTTTTTTTATTTTTGTGTCACGGCGCAGGGCATTTTGGTTACTGGAAAACCAGAAAAACATTTTTTTAATATACTTGGTAATGCTATAGTCCACCGAGTCACGGCTATTCAGCTTACGCACTACACAGTGGCATTTCAACAAAGTACACCACTGCACCATGCTACAGACCACATAATAAATTGATCGCTTTCATTATTGCCTTCATTTGAATTTCAAACTTTTATAATACTATGTGCACATATCATTTTTAAAAAATAGTTTGGTTCTATTCTTATAATATTTTTACATTTTAAATGTTCAAATTATATTACATATTACCATTGATTATATAATATAATAAAATATTAAATTAATGATATTCCTTATAGATAGTTACTTATTCCTCGTATTAATTAATTATGTAATCATAATATTATAAAAGTATAATACCTACTATAGGCTAGATGCTGACTGGATACAGACTAGTACTAGATACTGCGTAATGAAAAATATTAATTGAGGAGCGGCATATACAAGGCTGGGCAAGTTAACGATATTTTTTAACTCATTAAGTTAAGTTAGTTGAAAATAATATAAGCTAAGTTAAGTTAAAAGTTACTCGTATATTTTTTATTAACTTTTAAAGTTAAAAGTTAACTTTGAAAAAAAATGTAACTTAACTTAATTAAAAGTTAAAATTTCCTAATTAGGAAAAGTCGATATACCTATTATATCGTAAAAAGGTAAAAAAGGATGGTTATTCTTTACGCTCAAAAAAACTACTCGGGACTTCTTCTGTCTGAAAAAGTGTATACATGTAAAAATAAAAATACAACACGTCATTTTAAAACCCATGTATAAATAAGAAATCAGAAAATAACTTCTAACTGCCAAGATACCTACATTATTGTTTGATTCACACTAATGTAGTGTAAAATAAGCAGTACCTACCAGTACTTCAATATATTTTCTATACTGGATGGACATAAATACTAGCCTCCGTGTAGTTAAAAAGACCGGACTCAGCCCAATATTCGTGAACGGCCAACGTCGAGGCGTGTGCGTGAGTGGTAGGTACATCGATTATTATTAACGAACATGCTATTCTAGGTACCTACTAGAATTGAGTATAAGTACCAAAAAGTAAAATCCCATTCAAAAATTTGCATTGTTCTTCGACCAAATTTAACTTAATTTAGACACTTTTGTATAAAGTTAACTTGAAATTAACACGTTAATTTTAATAAAAAAAAAAGTAACTTATTAAGTTAAAATTTAATCTGAAAAAAGTAATGCGTTAAGTAACTTAATTAAAATGAACTTAACTTTTTAACTTAATTTTAACTTTTAATTCGTTAATGCCCAGCCTTGGGCATATATTATAATATAATGAACCTACCTATAGTATATAATGTAGTGTATTGTATAAATATAAATTAGTTTGGAAAAATTATTTTATAATTAATATTGTCATTAAGCATTGCATATTAAATTTAGAAAATACCTAATCAAGCTAATTTCAATGATTTAAACTTTAAAGACTAATGTTAAACAGTATGTATGTATATTAATTGGAAAGTCAGTAGCCCTAATTCTTGATATAGTGCGAATATTTTGCTGCATTTATTTAAATAAAATATATGATTAATGGCCTCTGTTTTTGCATGATTTACAAAAATTAACATTTCAAAAATCGCCAAAAAATTTCGTTGATTTTGGTTGAATTTTTAACGAATGAGAGAAATTCATGATTATTTCAAAAATATTGCAGTTTTACGTTTTTCAAATTTTTTAATATTGGTAGCTATAATTTTTCTGTATTTTTGAAATTATGAATTGCTTTCATTCACTCAAAATTCAATCAAATCCAACAAAAAATGTTCTTATAATTATCACACTAAACCACATATGTATGTTTAAGTTTATATATTCAATAAAGTTATATTTCTAGTATATCACCAAAAATATTCAATATTGGCTAATCTATGGCTGATCCACGAAAACGAGTTTAAAAAAAGGAGAGTTTGCTGTGAGCAGCTAAAATCTGCAAGAATTCATTTAAAATCAGAAATCCAAGAAAGTGTCATTAGTATAATATATTATGATTATAATATAGTATATTATACTATATGACAATAACTAGTGCTCAATCATCTGGTTTTGAAAAATGTTGATTAAAAACAAAATGGTGGCTCATAAAAAGAACCTTAAAAATTGCTCTTTTAAAGTCATTATTTTAAAAATTACGAAGAAATGAAAAATCTTGATTTGGCGAAATCGTATTTTTGCCGTTTTTTCGTCATTTTTGGTAGTATTTCCTTACGCATTAAAAATACTATTGAGAAAATCATAAAATGACCTCTTTAAAGTACCAGCTAGATGAAATTATCTACCGGAAACAGAATAAGCTTATAAAGATCAGAGCACTTCTTCTGGTAGAAAAAGTGTTAACAGAAAAATAAAAAATAAACATCATTGTAAAACATACGTTCAGTATCTAAAATAATGTCAAAAAACAACGGAAATATAAGGTGTTTAAACTTATATTTAGAAACCTAAAAAGTTGTAGTGTATGTATGAAATAATGAAATATATATGAAAAAACACTTCTTGCCCCTCCCCCCCCCCTCAGCGTTTATCAAGAACCGTCACTGGAAAGCGGTGTTTACGCAACGGGCCGTATCTCAATAAATATTTGTCGGATTGATTTGAAACTTTCATTAAATATATTTCAAAACGCCTACTTTATAAATACGAATAATAATGATTTTCAACTATTCGTGATAGAAATATATTATTTTCATATTTATTGAAAAATCATAATGACAGTGTACTAGGTACATTAATATTAGAGTACCTAATAATAATATTATACAGTAGGTAAAATCTACCATTATACTGTATTCAATTATTTTAATTATTAAATAAATCAGCATTAAAACGAATCATCATTCATAATGCACATAACCAAAGAGCATTTAATATGTCTACTAAATTAAAATATAAACTAATAGGTATATGAGCATATGTATATTGTACAATAGGTGTATGAATCATAATCTGACGTAAATTGTTACATAATCAAATATGTTTGACCTATATAATATAATCAGTTATATAGTTTAAATATTATTATGGTATGTAAAAAAAAATTATTATTACCGTAAAAATATACATATTACATAAATACATTATTTATGCTAATCTAAAAAATGTAAAATTCATGGGTACAGCCGTACAGAGTATCTATTTAGTCAGTGGTGGATTTGGGGAGGGACGCAGGGGGACGGAGCTACTCTTCATTTTTTTCATGTTGAACAGCGTACCCCTTAATTTATTTATCAAGGAACGCAAGGAACGCAATGTTTGTTGTAATTTTTAA
>JAIPRL010013318.1:0-10722 GCA_025469235.1 Pemphigus obesinymphae
AATAAAAAAATTTACTTTATATAGATATTTTTTTATCATTTTCCAATTTTTGTAATTTCAATATATTTATAAATTTAATAAAATACATTAAACTATCCTAAGAATATTTACTCAGAACTACTCAGAACTTTATAGTTTTATAAAATATTTGCATTTATATAAATATGTATGTAAAAAATAAATAAAAAGCGCATATTTTCAGAGCATATTTGTACTTTTTTGAGTGCATAAATGCATGCGTATTTAGTACTTTTTAAGTGCATTAAGTTCCGGAGCCCTAGTTATAACGATACAATGTCCTTTAACCTTAGTATTTCGGACAAAAAATGTTTCTGAAACATTAGCCGAACGTTTATTTTACTGTTTATCATATATTTTTAAAATATTCTGTTTTTCATTGTCGGTCATTTTTTTAACGGTATTCTCTTGTATCTTGAAAATGTATTAATTTTTTATTTTTTTTAAAGTGAATATCGTATTTATAGCACGGGCCCTTCGATATATTTTTGTTATTATTATTATTATTATTATTATTATTATCAAAATCCTTATTTTCCGAAGGTGAAAATCCCACTCGGCACCGGGGGGGAGGTTTGCAGTATAAACGCGCCCGGCATATTGTCGGCGCGAACGGAATTCAAACGATTCGCATATTAGTTCCCGCGTACGGCGAATATGCCCACGGGACGCGTCCCTTCCACTTCTCCCCTCTCATGACGAAACCGTACGAATTCTCGAGGCACGAGTGACGGCTATATAACTGAAAATGGATATGCGAATATAATATTATGTATTTTAAAAACGTTCGAAAACCCGCCACAAAGAGATATCCGGGATTGGCGAATTCCACTGCGGATTGAAATATAATAATGTAATTATGAATATATATATATGTGTAATAATAATTATGCACTCACGTTTTTCTCAAAACCCCTTTATATACATTGTATACACCGTATATTAAACCCGAGTTCATCCTGATCGCAGTCGTTCACATCCTGAGTGGAGTATGTGACATTTTCAAATTATCGTATCGGCTTGAGTTATAAACGAAATTTTAATAAATGTATGCACTTGAAAAAATAAATTATTTCAACGTTTTGATTTCGATCATATAACGTATTCTATAAAATTCCAATGTTTTTTTTTTTCTTTCTGGGAATCTCAAATTATTATCGCATTAACCATAAATCGTATAACACTCGTATCAACTATAATATATAAATTCTATAGACCCATTTTAATAAAGTGATACAAATTACTAACATGTAGTGGTTAAAACCGAAGGAAAAGCACGTGGTATACAATTTTTAGTTAGATTAGGGGTAACATCATGTGCGGTTGAGTAAAGTAACAAAATAACCAATATAACCCTAAATGTAACCTAACAATAACCTAAATAATTTTCGGTACACTAATCACTAACCAATATCCAATAACCCGAGTGTAAAACTTGATTTCCATATTATTTTCTTTCCGGAAAATATAGTAAAATAAAATAATAACATTGATGATAAAGTATAGATCTAGTTTTCGTTTCGTATGCGTATTTTTTGATTATCAACTGTATTATAAATGTATTTATTTTTTTTCAGTTTTTACAGTTTTCATTGGTCTGTAAACATCTTGTTTTACGCCTGTGCATTTTTATAAATCGATCATTATTGTTGACGTCTGTATATTTAGATATTATCGCATTTCCAATGAAATAAAATTAGAAATTTGATAAACGTGTATATTGTACAGTGTACACCCGACAAAGGAGACAATTCAATTTAGTTATAAACAGATTATGCAAAACTAGTTAGGAAAACATAATAGGTAAAATTAATAATACGTTTAAAAATGTATAAAAATTATTGAACAATAAACCTATATTATAAATTGTAAAGTAGGTAACACTTATTGAAATGTTATAATACAACAGACACAACTATAATACAATTATAATTCAATCTTTCTTCAAATATGTTTATTATGGTTTATTTGTATTTTAATGCTTTATCAGTTAATGGAGAAATAAAGATTTTTACTTTTTAAATTATAATTATTTATTAAAACAAATATTAATAATAAAAATAATCAAATTCAAATAATAACAATGTGTGAATATAAAATTAATAGGTGAACTGGTTAGGGCACATGTAGGTACCTATTAGGTTGGAACTAAATTTAAAATAATTTTCTATATAACCGGTTATTACACTAGTATTTAAGTACAGGAACCTGATGTTTCTAATGATTTGAAAAAAACTAAAGAATCACGTAACTATATAATACCTATCAATATTAAAATGTAATACTTAGTTAATGTTAAATGGGGACTTGGATCCTATTTTAAAAAAACCCCGTATTAACCAAATCCAAAATCTAAACCCAATTTATTTTTATTTTTTTAAGAACCTAAAAATAAAACCAAAAACCTTAAAATATTATTTTTATAAAACCAAAACTAAAATTGAAAAAATATGAAAAGTTAAAAAAAATCCTGTAAAACATTAAATGTGTCGGATATTAATTTAATTAATTTCAGATAAATTCTATAAAAAAAAATACTATCAAAAAAATTACGGTTATTATAACCGTTTATAATTTCATTCAATAATATTAGAAGCTGTTCATTGCAGTTGTAACATAAAGTTTATGTAAAAAAATCCCACAAGATCCACAAATAAGTGTAATGCTTGTATGTAAATGTAAAGAACATAGTGTGTTAACGATTAGGTAGAAGAATCTCGACGGCTAAAGGTATTTATAAAAATATGTTGTTTATTTTTTTTTTTATTTCAATGAAAAAATGTAAAGGATGATTTTTATTTTTATTCAAATTATGTGCACATTAATAGATCGATATTTTATACGTATTTGCTAATTATAGTATAATCATTTTTTTTATTTGACTCCGCATAGAAACTTTTATTTTCTACATGATTTCCGTGATGACAAGAAATAAGATAATTTATTGCAGACAAATATTTTGTCTAAATTATATTCTTGAAATAAAACATAATTTTTTTAATTAATTTTATTAAGCAATTGGATTTAATTTTAATTTTAAAATAGGTACAGAGCTTTCTAAAAATACTGGAGTAATTATTATACAAACAATTAAATCACTATGGGAATTAAGTAGTATTTCAATCTTTAAATACACTTCTTATTGTGACAAAGCCTGTTTAAAAAAAAACCTATTTTTTACTTATTGATATACATTTAAAAAATATTTTACAGTGCTCCGTAAAATTATAAACATATTTGACTCTATATACAATTGTATTTAGTGTAAGAACCATACAAATAATTATTGTTTGAACAGTTTTTATAATTCAATAAACACATCAATACTGTAGGTACATTATTTAAAATGTCAGTAGTTCCTGTATTACAATTATACTTACACAAATATGTATCATTAACCGAATTATAATAGAAATTCACGCTTATATCAATTTTCTATTTATTTATCATTGACCTCGATAAGCCATTAATATCAATATGGAATGTGCCTAAATATACATTTAAATTATAACATTATAATACTGCTCTAATGTTTCATATTCATATCCGTATAATTCATAAAAGCTTTATTGTATATACACTGTAAAATTATTAAGCGTAATAGTGAAAAATATTTGCTATAAGTGTTCACATATATTTTGCCATTTTTATTTTTATTTTTCTGACATCTTCTGTCTTCTACTACCTCCCAAAGGGAATGAAATATTTAATTTTTTTTTTTTTTTTAAATACTAATGGAAAAAAAAAATATCTAACATAACTCAGGTACCACTGACTATTTTGATTTTTAAATATATTTTTATTTTCTGCCCTCTACCGGTCTTTGAAGTATAATTTTTTGAGTTTTCTTATACCTATTATTAACAAAATGTTGAATCAGTGAATCTAATGCCGCTAATAAATATTATTTTCTTAAAATTAAAAGTATTTTTTATTATTTGATCTTAACTCATCGTACCCAACACTTTGTCCCCCATCCGCATCCTATAGCTTACAAATTAATTAATTAAAAACAATAATATTATAATAAAATTAATATACGGTGTATATTTAAAATAAAATAAAACAAATATATTAATTTTATTGATTAAATTGATTTTTGGTATCAAATGAAGGCATCGATTCTCTAGATTTTAAAGTTACTTTAATAAAACCATCTCTAGCTTATGAACCAATAACTTTTGAAGAAGCTTCGGTAACCATTTTAACGTACCTTTCTACTGCTTGCATATGGCACGGAAACGAGATAATATCTAACAATTTGTTGTCACTCTCACTCAGAAAAAAATCGTTCCATGTTTCAATGAAATTAAATCGTTATTATTAAGCATAACGTTTTACCTAGAGTTAACGCTGAAATGACTTAAAACAATAATTTTTTTCTTTAAACTAAAACCATACTCAATAAATTATCATCGACAATTAAAAGATACCGTGATTAAATCAATGAACCATAAATATTTAAAATAAAGATGTCCATTTTTTGTTTCATACGCACAATTTACTTGAGTGTAATAAAAATATATTTAATTTAAAGGAAAGGGTGGTTGATATGTAAACAAAATGTTCTATGCTTTAATGAACGGTAAAAAAATAAATACTAAAATATTATAGTTAAATAAAATAGAGTTAGAATTATCTACTATTTTATAGGTGAAATTACTAAAACGATATTTAACTAGTAAAACTATATAATAAATATAGTTATTTTGTATAGTAATATTTATTATATTTTAAACTTATTATTTTCCGCAGTGTGTTTCGTTTACCGTACTTATAAGATCGGCGTTTCGTTTGGTTTCAAACCCCAGGCACATTACAATGTGCATAGAGTTTAATCATTTATATAAAACCATTAATAATAATGAACTTAGTCAAAATAATTTTATCACATGCAAAAACTTGTGATCTTTTTGATAAAAGTGCTATCATAACCATAGTTACCTTTTAACATGTTGAAATTTCATAAAATATTATGAAAAGTAAGATGTCTCGAGAATTTTTTTTTTTGTTTTCAATTCTTGTTTACCTAATACTCCTTGATAATTATAAAATTACGTTTCTCAATATTATCACAAAATATAAAGTTATGAAACACTGCGTATAATCAAATATTGTTATCTATTACCAATTCCGCGGTATTATACGTTAAACTATGATAATTTTATGCGCATTGCAATGTGCAGTGGGATTTAAATTAGTTGAAAGTATATTATATAGACCACGTGTATACGTATACACGTGTATTATGAATATTTGTTCAATTTTGTCGACGTTTGAAGTGTCCATTACATTCCGCACTTAAAACTAAAAGCCATTGTTCCATAAATAAAGCTTAGTAAAATATATAATGTTGAGTTTATCACCTAAATCCTATTGAACATTACAATGTACATACTGTTTTATACTAGAAAACCCAATGGATATTATAATGTGCATAGCTGTATCTTTGGTCCAGGCGGTCAGAATCAATTGAAACTTGGTAAGAATACATTTTAGGTTCCTTTTATAATAGATAATACATATAGGGAACATGTTTACCCTACTAGATTTAATTCGGGTCTGAAAGGGTTAAATAACTCTAGGTTGTAGTATTAGGTTGTAAAACTTAAGTTGTCAACATGCGTATTGTCTCAGGTTTGAATCTGTTCTGTCTTTTCTGTACCATGATAATACCACAGGGCACAAATGATAAAAACTACCATTCGTATTAAAAACTGTCATATTATCAAATACTCATTTACAGTATTAATCGCTGTTATTGTATTCATAGACCTATTAACTAGGTCTATGACTGTATTACCCATATCTATAATCAAGATCCCGAAAATAATTATCTAATTCAAATCATACAATTAATCTTCAAAACTTACTTTACTATCCGTATACATCATTTTAATAAATCAAATAGTCAACCAATAGACAGAATAAGATCACATCTAACTAAGCTTGTTTACTAACATCATCAATAAACTAGGTATTCCAGTTTCATCTATAAAATTTGTATAGCGTTTTTATCAATATATATTAAAATTTCAGGCAAAATAAAATATTATTTTTCATGAATGAACTATTTATCATGTTGTTTTTATTTATTTTATCATGGAATAAACAGAACTACAAAATGTTTTCTTCCATAATACTCATTTTTGCTTATCACATGTTGTCTGAGTGTTCCAAAAGGCTGGGGGTGAGGAAGGCGCAGTCTATTTAGTGAATAGGTCTATGGTTCGGACACTCGGTTGGTAAATTTATATTTATTTAATTAAATACGTAGTGTTTGTTTGTGGACTGTAAATTTTTACTATTTTTTTTTTTTTAATACAAAAGGACATTTCGGGAGCTCGGTGTCGTGTGCTCACATGGTTACTAACGAACCGATAGTGACATGAAGTGCGATACTATCTACCATATTACATCTACCCCAATCGGTTTACATTAAATTTTTTCACAATAGCATTATATTATTATAATAATGGCTATATCGTCGACACCGAACAAAGCTGTTACCATAGATCGCAGATATATATATTCTGTGCTCTAATCACAAGATAATCTATTACTGTTATGACGTTGTAAGCGAGTGGACAGGATGTAAAGAGATCATAGTAAATAAATAAAAAAAATACACATTAAATAATATTTAAAATATTACCAAAAATTACCGAAAAAAATTAAAATTATAAAACTTTTAGGTTTCCAAACATAAGTTATATTCGTCTGTCTTACCGATACGTTGTCATAGTTACGAGGTACACCGTTCATTTGATAATCAATTTTCCTTATATTTTGTTATTTATAGTTACTAGGGAGGTAAAAAAACGGGAAAGCACGTTTGAAGAGTATATATATATATATATATCTTAATAATCGTCTCTCTATTCTTATAATTCGTTTCTGTGTTTACCAATATCAAATATTTACAATTTGTTCTAGTTTTGTTTGTTTTAGATTTCTATAAATAAGTATTATATAGGAGGTTGATCAAATCGTTTTAAAATTGTTTATGGAATTATAGTTTATTATTTAAAACACATTTAGAAATTATTTTGAACTTATTTTATATATAAAATAATAAGGGCAAATATATCATAACTAAAAAATATATATATATAATGCGGACTATCAATTTTTAAGTAGAGCCCTGTTGTCATAATCAAATGAAAAATGCATACGTGACTCAACTCTAAAAAGAACTCGTGATAAATGTAACTTTTCCTCCTACTCGACGGTATATAATATATATTATATATATTATACGATCAACGGATGGGTACGATAATTTTGATATTTTTTTTTCTCTCGTCGAACGTCGTATAATACTACAACTTCTTTAAGGAAAACTTATAATTTGCAAAAACTTTTTTGTCAGCCAGAACAGAATAAATTACATTTATATTCATAGCAGTTCGAAAAAAAAGTATACACCAATCTTTACTGATTTTCAAGCGATTCCTTCTACGTTACAATTTTTTAACCTCCATTCTTTTGCTAATTCATTGCACATTTCCACAATTCACTCTTTAAGTTCAAATTAATTTTTACACTATTTATCTTTCCGAAATAAACACTAATTTCATATATGTTATAGATTATATTATATTATCTTGGCCTTAAATAATTTCACCAAATATGAAATTTCCGTTTACAAATTTAAAAAATTAATTTTCAATTAATTGGCCCATTATTTGCGTTCGTTTGATACCGATCGGCCAAAGTTAGCGGGCTAGTTAAAAATTGACATTAATATCAAATTTTGATATGCAAATTCTAAAACTTAATTTTCAATTAATTTGCTAATTTTCGACGTCGTGTTGGAGTCAATCAAATAAAGTTAAAGGTTAATGTATTTTTATGTCTGTTTGAAAATTACAAAATTCAATTTATGATTTTACGATTATTTCCAAAATAAGTAAAAATATATTTATAATAGTACCTGTTAATTTGATAAACTATTTAATAACATTGAGAACCTAACAACCTTACGTATATAAGAATACTTGGATTTTTAGTTTTAAATTATAAAAATTATATTTACAGCGATTTTCAATAAAAACTGTTTTAATTTTATTAATTGTTTGTAGGTATTTTTTTTTTTTAATACTTTTTTGGTGTAAAAAAATATTCTTTCATCGTTAATATACAACTCCTAATAAAGTATTAGTTATAAAATAAACACATATTAAAGTGTTTCTATTTTTATTTTAAACAAATTTTTACAACACCTTAATGTTTTATATTTTATAATAATATGTTATTATTTTGGGCATAAATTCGTATGTACAAAACGAAATTGACTTCCTGGCGGTATAATATGCACGTATAATAAATATTATCGTATTCGCTTCGTTTAGAAAAACGCAATATCCTCTATACATAATCTCAAGGGTTTTCTCACGTTTAAGTAAATAATTACCAATGTTTAAAACCATATATATTGACCTTTAATACAATGTAGTCAACTAACGTATGTACGTACTATGCTAGTACAACCGATGCTTTTAGAGTGCTTCGTCTGAAAGTTTTTACTGTGTATTTTATCTATTATTTAAGATTCCGGGACGTGAGTGGAAGCACAATGGCGTATATATTTGTTTTAAAAACTTTTTTTTATAAAAAAAAAAATTCTGGTAAAAATATATACCAAAATGACCATTGTGTGTGTAGTATATATATATATATATATATATCTATATTTGACTAAATTCAATAAATAATAAAATATTTAATCTTAGAAAATATCTCTTGGGTTTCAAAAATCTCATCGATTTAATCAAATATTTAATATAGTTTATTCTTCGACCTATTTTTTTTTTTAAATATAACATTATTATTCTCCGGTGGCTATTCAATTTGTAAAATATTTAAATATATATATATATATTCTCATAACCCTTAAATACCAATAAAAAAATATGTATTTCAAAAATAATCGTAAAAATATCAGATAACATGACAAAATCACACGTTTTAAAAATGACCATTCTGATTATAATCTAGTTATTGATAAATTCTCTTAAATCTATTTATTTTTTTCAATATCAACGATTTAAGTTTTTTTGTACGTACTAATCTCATCTGATCACCTACGTACCTGATTATATACCTACTCGATTTTCCCAATTCTTTCAACTAGTTTGACACATTTTTACCTCTCGACACTCATGCAGCTTTATGAATGCATATTTCTTATACTCTTCATTCGTACTATATGGTTTTTCCAAAACTTCCATCCACAAATCTCGTGTTTTCATCCGTCTTTCTCCGAAGATCACAAAGACCTTGTTGTGGTTATTAAAAATCGTATGAATACTCAATTTAAATTATATTCTTATGTCACAATCCATTATTTATTCTCGTTTTACCATTCTGTTATAAACTCCAGTCCAGATAGTGTGTTATTATAATTTCATATATCTTGCTGAATCCTTCTTCTCAGAAAATCTACACTATTTCAAAAATGTGTAAGAAAATACAAATCGTTTCCTAATTTGCTCGACAACGTATCACTGAATGGTCATATTAGCGCAAACACACTTGATACAGCACTTGTTGTAAACATTAACATTCTCTCTCTTTTCTCTCCAATCTTCTATCCAGTAAAAACGACTGATCATCACTGCGTTCCAAATAAATTCTAAAGTTTCTATCCATAAAACTCGATTTAATAGATTTTTCTCTATTCCTTTCATTAAAATTACATATATAACTCCTCACTCTGTCACCTGATGCGAATAGCAAAAAATAATTCCATCTTCTGTTTTCTATTTCAAGTGTATAGGTAGTAATAATTTCCTTGTTATTATATTGATAGAAATTATTTTTAGTAGGTACCTATTTGTTTTGTTTTTTTAGTAATTTAAGTTTTATTTTTTTATAGACTTTTTATTTATTTATATTATCTTTTTGTATATAAACCACACTTATAGACTACTCATCTACATAATTTGTTCAAATAAATAAATAAAACTATTGAGACTAGCTATTATTATATAACACAAAACCTGCTTTATTGTTTACCATACCTCATGTCTTAAAAAAAAAAGTTATTAACAAAATGCTTAAATTTTTTTTTTTACTATTATTATTATTAAACCTATTTAAAAACCTACTATAAACAGAAACTTTGAAGAAGTTCATACTGTGGTGTAGCCCGGATAATGCCAATAGTTACTACTATGAATGTGTGTATCAGTGTTTGTCAACAATTTGAACGCACTATTTTTTTTATGAAATTTTGCTCAAATATTTTGATATTAAATAAATTTTAATTTTAAATTTTAAATTAGTTATATAATCATATAATGTTTTTATAATATAAAAATATGAAATACATACCATAAAACCTATATTTAAATGATTTTATTAACATTTATCATTTTTAAATCTTGATTTTTTGATCATTTAATTGATTTAAAATATTATTTCTTTAAAAACTTTTTAGAAATATTAAAAAAAAAAATTGAATTTTTTTTTCTCTCCCAAACTTCGTATACGTTTAGTAGGGATCCCAATGAACTTATAATTATCGAATTGGCTGATTTTTTGTGAACACTTGTCGTTTTATACGGATATAACTGAAATATGGCTCGAACAAAATCGTATTAAAAAAAAAGCCGGTCAGTAGGTTGTGGAAGCGCACTTCGCTCGTCGGGTGTCAGTATTGGTGGATGCACTTCGCTACTGGGCAGGGTACTTTTTGTG
>JAIPRL010013319.1:0-10721 GCA_025469235.1 Pemphigus obesinymphae
GTCGACCAGTCTGGTTTGGACGCGCCTGTTTTTAAAGTTTTGTCGGTGACATTGTCGGAAACATTTTGTCGCCGATATTGGTGACAAAGTCGACGACAAATGTTTCTTGGTGTGGACGCGGCTTTACTCCTACACTCAGTCATAACCTGCCCATTAATAATGCTTGCTGCGCAAAGCGCTTAAAACTTTAAGTTTTATCAAGCATGTAGTAAGTGAGTTTAAATTGTCCATTCCTCTTAAGACTTTATACTGAGCTTCTGTCAGGCCTACATTGGAGTATGGCTCAGTTCTTTGGGACAGTAGTACAATTAAGTTTTCAATCAGCTTGAACGATTTCAACGTAAATTCCTGAAGTATGTCAGTTATATACTCAACATAGATTGCCCTGCTCATATTTCCTCTACTGTTTTATCCCATCTTCACTTAGATTCTCTTGCTAACCAACGACATGCAGCAAATTTAACTTTTATTTTAAATTTATTAAATGGCAAAATAGACTCCCCTACTTTATTATCGCAAATTCCATTTGAAGTACCTTATCGTTTCACACGTCAATCTGTTTCATTCCACATCTAACTTTTTTATTCTTATTATGATAATAATCAACCGTTCCATCGTTGCATGGTACAGGCTAAAGGTGGTGGTATTTTTGGTATAACGATGACTCATCGGTATTTCCAAATACCGGTAATTGAAAATACCGGTATGCCGGTAGTTATCGATATATCGATAACTCGGTAATTACCGATAACTTGGTAATTATCGATAACTCGGTAATTACCGATGTATGTATAACTACCGGCAAGTCGATAATTATCGATATATCTGTAGTTACTGGTTTGTACTCGTATACACCGGACAGTGGACACATATAAATTTAATTACAAGTGTTTTTCAAATCTTTCTAACAATTGTTGGTCACTTGTTGAATATTGTTGGAACATTTTAAAATTTGTTAGTTAATGAGTTACAAGCAATTTTCTATAAACACTCCTAACTTCAACAGCACAATGTAAAAAAAAAAAATTATTATCACTAAATAGTACACAATAGTCGTTTCGACATTATTAGAAAGGTTTTATATATTATGATAAATATGATATAATTAGATTTTAATGTCAATATTAAATATTAGTTATTCAAACAATTTTTAAGGGTGGTCGGATGGTCACAATAAAGATTAAGACGTATTTCGAACTCCGGTATTCGCATTATTATCATTGTGTACATTTTCTATAAAATTCTTATACTATAAATTGTATAGTGTAAAATATTTTATTATAGTAATAACTAATAATTAGATAGCGTACATAATAATTTAGTACTTTGGAGGGTGATGTAACCACCACTGTTCCGTGAACTAAAATGTTTAATACGTATTCGTATTTCGTCCCCTAGACAAAATACTATAGGTAAGTAGGTACACTGTTTTGTGCGATTACGTGTATTATAATGCAATTATGTATTGCTCTTCCCTATGAATATATTTGTAATAAAGTGATACCTATCTTTTATATTTGTAATAAGGAATATTAATATCATAAATTAGAGTAGCTATGCATTTATTACCATAAAGCATAATAATATTTTATAACAATATTAATAAAACAATATTTAATTGTAGTAAACAGTTAAAACGTTTATTCTTTACATAATATAAATAATTAAAAAACCTTAAGTTGGTGAGTTTTGTAAACATTTTTAATTACAATTTCCAAATTGATTTCATTATTTAAGTGGACATTTTTATATGTACTATGTCTCTATTGTGACCACTCGACCACCCTTAAAAATTGTTGCAATAACTAATATTTAATATTGACATTAAAATCTAATTATATCATATTTATTATAATATATAAAACCTTTCTAATAATGTCGAAACGACTATTGTGTACTATTTAGTGATAATAATTTTTATTTTTTTTATTGTGCCGTTGAAGTTAGGAGTGTTTCTAAAAAATTGCTTGTAACTCATTAATAAACATTCAAAAAATTTTGCAATGTTTCAACAATATTCAACAAGTGACCAACAATTGTTAGAAAGATTTGAAAAACACTTGTAATTAAATTTATATGTGTCCCCTGTCCGGTGTATACGAGTACAAACCAGTAACTACCGGTATTTCGGTAATTATCGACTTACCGGTAGTTACCGATAACTCGGTAATTATCGATAATTACCGGTATACCGGTTTTTTTTTTTTTAATACCGGTATTTTCAATTACCGGTATTTAGAAATACCGGTGAGTCACCGGTATATCGAAAATACCACCACCTCTAATTATTATTATTATTATGTTAATCTTATTTAAAACTATTTGGTGTTTATTGTTTAAATAAATAAATAAATGATTTTAATTTTTAGATTTTTTTTAGGTAGGTACTATCTCAATTTTTTAGAAAGTAAGTGACTTTTGACTTTTAAACTCATCGTTGCAGTCCATCCGTCGCCGGATATTGTGTAATTTGTAGACAAGCGAATAATATTATGCTAAAACCGAAATTGCACAGCTCTAAATAGGTATATATAGTGATAACCATAATAATAGTCGTAATTGGGTTGATAATGTAAATCGGTGACGGGTAGACGGTCCGGGCACGCCTTCGCCGTATAAAACTTCGCACAATTCACACCGGCAGAATATTAAACGTAACGTGCGCACGTCATTGTTACATGTGTAAAATATAATACGGTACGTAACCGTTTTCGCCGGGCACCTGAAAACTTCAACCGCACACGATTACACCAACTCGTAAAACACGCGTACAATTACACCAACCCGACCATACAACGCCAACAATATCCGTATTATGTTATGTATTTGTGTGTATGTGTATGTGTGTGTGTGTGTGTGTGTGTCCACGAACAAATCCCAAGAATTCAACGACTGTAAATATTTGATAAAATGTGCGACGTACCTACGTAAAATCGTTCACGATTTTCAACCGTTTCGATATTAAATATTATCTCGTGCGATAAGCGATACGCAATAGTATATTATTTTATGTCCGTCTGGTCACAATTGGAAGAAAAAAATCCCGTCTGTAAGACTGGGTGCATGGTTGAAATATACCAGGTTATTGCAAATAATCCAAATCGTTATCAAATACAAATTAAATGGCGGCGTAAGGGTAAACTCATATAAAACGTATCCATACTGCTCTATATTAACATATACAATGTCCCCTTACGCTGCCTTTTTATTTTCTTTGCGTGAAAAAACGTCATAGTGGGGGTATATCTGCAATAACCTAGTATATTTCAACCATGGCCCGGACGTACACTGAAAGAGCAAAACTGTTCCGAGCTTCCTGGGACATTTTGCTCCCAACAGCTCAGAACACATTCCACGCACACTGACAAAACAAAATAGAACGAGACAAAAAAAAAAAAATTTACTAATTTGGTGTAGGCACATATTTTTTCATTTTTAACACTAGTAGTTAAGATATGAGTTTCGTCGAAGATGATGTTATCATTCCATAATTTGTCTTGCACGATTCTACTGCTATGATCTCTATCGGTAAAATCGTATATATGGGTTTTCTTAGAAATACAAGATTTATCAATTTATCTGGATCGCATGCATTGTAAAATAATACTATTGAATAATAAATATTAATTGTAAAATATTATTTAAAATAGTAAAAATTACAAAAACGTGTGATGGACACGAAAAGAACACATGTGAACTATTGGTATAATGACCAGTGACTTTTGTTTTTCATATTTTGCTCGGAGAAAAAATGGACTATTAAATTGTGTATTATTTATATATATACATGTATATGTCTAAAATATGTAGTCATTTAAATGTTCAAATTTATGAATACCGATAAAAATACAATCTGGACGAGCTACTCCTCTTTTAAATCAGTTTAAGTTAAGTAAGTTAAAAATAAATAATAACTGTGTGCAGTTTAAAGTTCGTTTAAAAATAAATATCTCGTTTGAGATTTTAATTATTTGATACAATTAATTTTCAACTACTGATAATTATAGCTTAATTAAGTTATTAGTTGAAGTAAATATTATTTGAGCCTTTTGCGCGTAACTCCGGGGGAGGGGGTCAACATTTAAGAATATATCATATGACCGTCGTCAATATGTCCGTGCACGACCCAATATGAGAAGCGGCCACCAGGAATTACATATAAAATTTAAAAAAATTTCCATAAAAAAGAAGACCAGAATATTCTGAGACATATTAAAGCAAATATTCGACGTTTTGTTGTGCTATATTGGTAGGTACCTATTTTTATTTTAGTGCTGGGACCCTGAATATGATAAAATATTACGAAATAATGCATAGGTACACGCACTTTCGGAACATCCTTATCAATAGCATAGTATAATATGACCGTGACAACGGTCAACGACGACATTATCCGGGTCGGCAAGCCCAAACCGGATCTCGGTCAGTCAATGTCGTTCGAATTACATCATCCGGGCTGGCCGGTTAGACCTCGTTTTTAACAATATTTTATTCACGTATAATCGTCACCGATAAAAAAAAAAACCTAGGTATCTGTCATCCCGGTGTTTTGTATATTTCTCCACATGATTTATGATATTTTTTCATTAAATATGCCTAAAACTATTTTGGTCAAGAGTCACAGATGTTTTCTTTGCCGATCCTCCGAATAAAAATGTATAACAATCATATAGGTATATACCTACTTAACCGTGCCCGAGAAGAGAAACGTACGCGTGAACACGGACAATCATTAATTACATGACTCCGTAAACTCTCTAATTATCAGTTGTTGATTAGCCCGACAACAGTTCCTTACACATATTATTATGTTTACGGTTCGCATTCTTTCCATATGAATAAACACTGTATAAAAAATGTATGAATGTGGTCCGATAAAAAATCAAATTCGAAACAATGCAACAACCTGTGTATTGGACGTAAAAATATCGTACTTTTAAAAATACAATCGATTAAACGTTACGATTAACCAATAGGTTGTGTTAAAATATATGCCATACCTATACAGAAATAAATAGTAATATAATACTAGGTATGTTATACTTATAAAATAAAATAAAGTATATTACATAATACGGGTACAATTATGTATAACATACAAAATATAATTGAATTTTATTTCATTCCGATATCGAAATTGAAAAAAAAAATACAAGTTTTTCTATTTTTTTTTTTTTTATAAGTAATTTATAAGTCGGCCAATAAAATCTATTACCAGACATTATTTATTTATTTATTGTTATTTAAACGGGCTAAAGCCCCATACATGTTGTAAACATAAGTGATACATGAGTGAGATTAGTAAATAATTATAATAAAAAGTAACAAGTGTTTCGTAAGATAAATAGTAGAAAAATAATGAAATACAAAATAATTAATGAGTATAAAGAAACACAAATACAATTACTGATAATATATAGTTATATAATTATTGAAAGACTCAGTAGAATTAGAATTGAAAAAATCAATTTGTACATTGTTAGCTAATCTATAGTGGATATATTTATAGATGAATTTATGATATTGTTTTATCTGGGCAAATGATTGTGAAAAGTATGATTAGACCTAGTTAATATTTGAGGGACATAAAACTTTATAAAACTAAGCAATTCTGGACAGTCAATGTAACCATTTAATAATCTTAATATGAATTTCAAATCAAGTATGTTTCTACGGATAACAAGGCTTCTCTTTTATTTAATGTGTCTAATAACGGCTTATAAAGAGAATGTGGTTGCCGTGGAATATTACGATTTTGTAGGATATAAAACGAAAGAAGCGATTTTGTATTGCTTCGAGACATTGTATATGAATATTGGTTGAAAACGACTCGATAATAGAATTATATTCAAGAATGGAGCAAACTAAAGAATAATATATCGTTTTTAATGCAATGGGATTTGAAAAATACTTACATATCCTAATAATAAATCCAAGAATGGATTATGATTTTTTGAGATATTTAAATAATGTCTAGTAAAAGATAAATTAGTATCAAATGTTAAATCTAAATCAGTATTTTCAAATACACGACGACGAAGTAAAATATAATTTATAAAATAATTGTGGAATACTGGAGGAAACACGGGACCTAGCAAAATACATAACTTTAGATTTATCAATATTTAACAATAAATTGTTTTGTTTACACCAGATTATTAGAGTATTTAAGTCGTCTTGCAAGAGAACAGAATCAGAGGAGGATTTTACTACCCGAAACAGTTTCATATCATCAGCGAATAGAAGTTTACGAGAGTAAACAAAATTTTAATCATTAATAAATAGAATGAATAACAAGAAAACTAGATGTGAACCTTGTGGAATTTCTGATAGAACATCAAACGGATTTAAGGTAAATTTTTTTACTTTGACTATTTGCATTATATTAAAGACAGATAAATTTATTATTTTACAATGATTTTAGTATTAAAATTTAGAATTTACATATATTAAATAGGTAATAATAATTCATTATTAATAATTATAATAATAATAATAAATAAATAACTAAAAAATAAAATACTTTACTAACTTTACTTATATAA
This sequence comes from Pemphigus obesinymphae, assembly GCA_025469235.1. Lineage (NCBI taxonomy): Eukaryota > Metazoa > Arthropoda > Insecta > Hemiptera > Aphididae > Pemphigus > Pemphigus obesinymphae. The sequence goes on from JAIPRL010013319.1 coordinate 6,546, forward strand.
TAAGATAAGTAAGATAAGCAAGTTAATGGTAAAAAAAACCAATCAGTATAGCATTTCACTCGTTGAATAGAATACTGGTATACTCCCCCCCCCCACACGCTCTAATTTGCATAGGTAGTACCCTAACAGAACTAAGTTATTCTTAAGATTTCCAACAGATATCCTTATTCAAGATATGGATTTTTATAATATCCAGATGTTCATTTATACAATACATCCTTTCGTGGATAGAATTTAGATATTTTAAAGATGTCTTACTTTAAACTATATAGGTAGTATTATTATTTTTACTGGATATATCGATTATATAATTAGTATAATACATGTAAAGTATCCATACTGACCCTAGAAAGAAGACATAAAACAGCTTTTCCCTTTTTAATATCCGAATTAAATGTTAGGGGTAAACATTAGGGTAACTACAAAAACTAAATTTTTGGCAAAATTTCATTTTGTATTTTTATGATTTAAGGTAGACGACATTTTAAAATCGAATTTTGGAGTAGGTACTAAAAACTACTTTATCCCATGAAAGTCATAAAAATGAAAGCAGATTGTTCAAATTTACAATAATATATATATATATATATATATATAGACGTAATAATCCTATTTTTGATAAATTAATAACAAATAAACATAATAATATTATGGTCGTATTACTGACTTTGTTACTGTGAGGGATAAATAATTTCTTTTGACAAACCTATTCTGAGTGTATATTAGTATAAATGTGTAATAGTTAAATTGTGACAATTATAAGGTTTCTTAAAAAAATATTTATATAATGCATAAACGCCATAAGCCTTATATTATAATGAAATGTTTTATTATACCGTCTGTGTATTAAAATTAAAACTAATATAGAAATTAATTTGGAATATTATAATATATAATATAATACAATATGTAATAACAACAAATTCGGGAGAATTTATCGTTCTCTATAATATATCGACTTAACTGTAGGATAATTATAAATATTAGCAGTAAATATACAAGTTAGTAAGTACAATCAAAATGTAAGCACACGTTGATTTCATTAATTAATGGGAAAAATAATGAACAAATTGTATTAAAAAGTTAAGAAAATTAATTTTAATTACTAAATACCTATGACCGTATTTGTTAATTTTATTTTTATATGTTAAATATGTGAGTATTTAGCATATCGAATATTATCATCACAAGAAAAATGATATGAGCGTACAAGTGTAAAGACCATTTTTCAAAAAACGAACTAAAAACAAAAATGCTTTCGAGATACCAACCGAAAATATATATTTGAAAGATTCACGAGACGAAAAAAAATCACGAGTTTGTATATTATTTCCTATTCCTATACATAAATAGTAAGCGTTCCCCGAGGACTGGTGTCAATCTTCGATATTTTAAAAGAAAATGAAAATTGTTTTTCTAACACGACGACGACGTTAAGGCGATACATCTTGACAGCAAGAACACATAGAATAAAACGCTATACAGTGCACTGCAGCAAGACCAATAATGTTAATGTTAACACGAGATCTCGCCCTTCTTTTCAAAGCAAATACAAATTTTGTCCATTTTCTGTCATGAAATTGTTTATTGACGTATCTGCAGATCGACGTCATTCAAAAGTATATTAAATCCGAAATATAATTGAGTAATAAGCCTAGTTGGAACACAAAATCTATAGAAAAAATAATGTCGCAGAATAAAAAGAAAAGAACACGAGGTCGTATACCAAACACAGTAGGTATCGTATAGGTATTGTGTAGAATCATGTATTTTATAGACTACCTATAGATAATAAGATTAAAAAACTCGTGGAAATATAATGATTTTTAAAAACTACGCCAGAACTCCTTGATGCAAAATAATTACAATAGTATTATAAAATGTACCTAAATATATTTATTTATATTTATCTAAATATAAATGTTGATAGCAACAAGTGTGAACTGTAAAATATTTGTTAATTCTTTCAATATTAAGAGGACGCTACACGATGATTTTCAGTGGTGAAACATTTGTTATTAAATCAATAGAGGACAATATTTTGAAGTTAACATTATCTCTTTTTTTTAAATTTATTGATTTCAAAATAAACTAATTAATTGATGTTTTTTAAATTAATTAATTTAAAAAAAAGTTATTGTGGTTTAAAAAATTAATATTTTTACTATTTTAAATCTTGATAACTGGCTTTTTAATTAACTATAAATTAGTTTAATTTATTATCAAATAAAAAAAACCCAAATGAAGTTCATACCAAAATTGTTTCATCTATCGATTGAATAAAATATGTTTTAATTCTGATATCACTTAAAGAATCAGTTTCAACAGTTTTGCGTAAACATGTTTTACCGGAGAAAATCGTCGGCGTCCTCTTAATAATTATATATAAAAACTTCCATGAAACCAAAAATAAATTAAAACTTTATAATCATCACTATTTTACGTGAACAATTGCGGGTTATCTTTTCTCGTTTTTTTTTTTTTACTTTGAATACATGACAAAATGCGGGTATTGACTAAATAAAGGTGTTTTTAAATAATATGTTCATTATCCGGTAATGTAACTTCGCCTTCTCTCACTATGATAACGAAAATAAGTTATTAAAAAAAAAAAAACGCCTAACTCAATAATGAGATATTATCTGCATCTGTTTTAAATAATAAAACAAATTTAAATCGTAAAACTACCGCGAAAAAGTATCAAATTGAATTAATATACGTGCCATTAACTCTACAATATTGCATTAAGAAAACGCTATATAACAACATTTATTGTGTCCGCCTCTATTTAATGGGCAATGTAAAAAAATGATGCTACTTAAAATTTAAATTGTGTTGTTTAGGTTAAATTTAAAGCTTAAATGCATTTTACTAAATTTAAAGAATGGATTATTTTCATGAGCACCTTAAGACCTTTTTCTAAAAATATTGATTGGCAAGGAAATTACAGCGTTTATAGTTTTTGATTTTATTTTAACAAGTTTTAACTATTTCTTTCATCTTTGACAGATAATATTTTACAAAAATGCCCCAGATGCCATCGAAAATATTTCATTCTTTAAATTTGATAATATGTGCTTAAACTAAGTTTAAGAGAATATCAGCGCGGCCAAATTTAAGGGGTTCTATATAGAAAATTTTTAGAAAATGTTAAGAAAAATAAAAACTTCACAATTGAAAAATGTTTACATGCGATGATATTAAAATGAATAATAATTGGTCCCATTATTATATATTTTTTTATTATTATTGTTTTTCATGAATTTATAAAATTTTATCGTAAATATTACTTTTGAATTTCATATTTTAAACAACTTAAAACCATCGTAGAAAGATATGGGGCATCCTCTTAACCTAAACATTACAACAACTCTAACTTTAAATATCGTAATTTTTCCTATACATATATATATATTTTACACATATTTTATGTGCTTATTTTTTATAATTCGATTTGATGAATCATTTATTGCAGCAATACAGTTGTGAATTTCTATTTATTTCTTTGGTAAATAGAATGTAGGTAGGTACCAAAATTGACCTATAGTATGCAGATGTTTCTATAGGTATGTACATATTTTTGAACATATTTCAAAATTATGCAAAGATAAAATTGGTACAATATGACATTATTCAATATTTCTAAATTATTTTTAAAACGAATATTTAATCATTTTTAAATCGTTACATTTTCATATATTTTTTTTTTTTTGTCAATAAAAAATCTAAATATGGACCCAAAAAAACAACCTGTATGACGTTTTTTATTAACATTCTAAACATTTTATTTACGTAGGTACAAAATATGTACAACAGAACAATGTACATTAATAAATAGGAAAATCCTCGATTATCCTCCACCTTCTCTCTCTTTAATTTTTCCAATCCCAATACATTTTCTAATTTTCTTGCTGACTACAGTAGTAATAATTTCTCTTCTAACTCAATATATATATATATATACATATTATATACATACTTTAATTTCCATTTTATCGCTGTTATTTACCTAATATTTAAGCTATTATGATATTTGTTTTTTAATCAAAGTAAAAAAAGCCGGTCAGTAGGTTGTGGAAGCACTTCGCTCGTCGGGTGTCAGTATTGGTGGATGCACTTCGCTACTGGGCAGGGTACTTTTGGTGGATGTATTGAATTTGAAAGCAATGATAAATC
>JAIPRL010013320.1:0-10719 GCA_025469235.1 Pemphigus obesinymphae
CGCCAATTTGGTCGTGGCATACGTGCATTTCAATAATAACAACGCCGATAACGAACGATGATACGAAGGCAGGTAGAAGGTTCGATAATTAAAATAATTACCGGACCCATGGCTTATATTTTGTACATTATCTTAAATCGGACAAGGGGAATTCTATCGTAGTTTTAGGCAAATAAGACTATGCGGAAAGAATGACAAATATGATTATTACCGGTCCATACATCGAATTGAAAAGAATCTATCAAACAAAATGATTAAAGAAAGCATCAAAACTATAAATAATTCAAAATTAATAATTGAAGAAAAGAATAAGTTCTCAGTTAAAGTTCAAAATCCAGAATTACCAAAATTAGATGATATACCGAAATTTCACAAACCAGGGAATAGCATGAGACCCATAGAAACTTACATCAATGCTCCAACATATAATCTAGCAAAATATTTAGGTTAAAAACTATTTCATTTTTCAAATAATTCAAATTTTTCGAAAGTATATCAGTAAAAACAATATGACATTGGTAGATAAACACTCGGATATAGAAATAAAAAAGGATAATAGATTAGTTTCATTCGATGTAGTGGATTTATTCCCAAGTATTCCGATCAACATCACAATAAATTTCTTAATAATCTGGGTAAAAGAATTAAAAATTGAAGAATTTTTTGAATAAACGAAGGGTACAGCAATGGAAAATCCACTATCCTCATTCTTAGCAGAGGTTTTTATGAGTAAATTCGAAACAAACACCAAAAATTCATTCAAATAATTCCCTAAAACATGAATAAGATATGTGGATGGTATTTTTGCTAAAATAGATAAAGATTTCATCATAGAAACTTTTCTCGAAAATCTAAACTGCTAATATTCTACAATAAAATTCACTTCCAAAGAAGAAATAGATTTAAGATTACCTTTTTTGGACCTTTACATAAAAATATCTCATGAAAAATTGAAATATATAGAAAGAAAATTCGTACTCATACATATAACCAAAAAAATTCAAACCATTTTTAGAAACACAAAATGGCCACTTGGAACAGCATATTTCATAGGTTAGTGAATATTCAGACAAACAAAAACGATTGTTAAAATTGAACAAAAAAAAATAATAAACATAGGAAAATTCAATGGATATGAAATAAATATAATTTTATAGTTATAAAATATAAATATCAAGAAACATTAGAAACTACATTAGTAACTAAAAGTTTAATAAATAAAAAAAAACGAGCAGCCGTTATTTTCTTTCCATAAATAGGTATGTCACAAAATCTCAAAATTTTTCGAAAACTATGATGTTGACATAATTTCATCACGGAATAATAACCTCATGGGTCTACTGGGCAATATAAGACAAAATAATTGAAACCGAAATACCAGGAATTTATCAAATTCAGTGGGATAATTGCGACAAATGTCATATAGGCCAAAGAAGAAGAAACTAGGTTCCAGATTTAAATATCACATTAGAAGCATGAAAAATCAGGAAACACTTAAATCTTCAATAGCAGAGCATATTTTATAATTTAATCATAATATCAACACAATCAAATTATTAAAACAAGTCACAAATAATCTAGAATTAAATATAAGAGAAGCAATAGAAATGTCCAAAAATAAGAACAATTTGTTAAATTAAGATTTAAATCCGTTACAAAATAATTTATTAAAACTTTTAATATAACAATAGATTAAGAAAAACCCGGAGTGACTCGTCGTGTGATGACGTCATGCGCGGGAACTCGCACTATATAGAAACAATGTACACGCGGATATCGGTCAATGTGTGTTTTACACTGAACATGGAGACTTTGATTCCGAAATACTGTATTTGGTTACGGTAAAAAGTCTACCTGATGTGTGTGTATTCTTAAATATAATCAAACTTATTCTTCGTATATATATTATACCATTAGCACTTACGATTCGACGCAAAAGTTTGTATCAATTCTATTGATTTATTAATTTAGAAATTATTGAATATATTTAAAATTCAAAAATTAATTAATTTAAAAATTATAATACTATTTTAAAAATAATAATAAATATATAATATATAAAATAACAATATATATACTATAAACATATATAGATATATATATTTATGTAAAATCAATAAATATTATAGAAAATGACTTAAGACTGAAACCGGTTATTTAAAATCTTTTTTTGAATACTCAAGATACAAATCATCTTCAAAATGTAAATTTATTTTCATTTGTAATTATTAATTTTACTTTATGCAAAAGGTTGAAAAGTTTATTTTAATCTAGCTTAAGATACATTATTTTTACTGAATTACGCTTTACAGCAATTCGTAGAATTTAATCGTTATGAGATATTCATTGATTTTAATTTATAATAATAATTTTGATTCAGTTTCTAGATATAAATTCTCCAAGAATAGATTGAGATACTGTTTGGATACTAATAAAAAATATAGCTAGGTATGTATATAGACTTTTTTAAAAGAAATTAGGATGACGAAATTCTCTTAAATATTATTTTTAGAAACTACCGAATTATTCTAGATGCTTTAATAATAGAAAAACTTATCTCTTAGAACCTAGGGTATGTAAAATTATGTATATGATTAGCAAGGAAATGAACAAAAGGTTGTTAATAATTTTTAACATATATTATAAAATAACATCATGTATAAATTACGAACAAATTTTCAATTGAATATTATTTAACATTATAAATCATTGTTTCTAGAAATCTTAACATAAAATATAAATGTACTTAAAACATGTATACTGAATATAATAACTACCACAATAAATACTTAAATGATGCTGAACCAAAATCTATCTCGTTGGAACAGTGTTCCCAACACCATTCATTCCGGAGTTATAGAGAAATAAAAATAAATTGAATTTGACAAAATACTTATTTAGCGTTACGTAATAAAAATAATAAATAAATAAAAACACGTACAATGAAATAATATAAGCATAGGGTATAAGTTATTTTGGCATTTTACATTAGTAATTAAATAATTGTAATTTTATTCGTTAAAATGTATAAGCAATAGCCATGGTTCTATTCAATATTATTCTTTTAATGTGTAGCAAAATACTAAGTAATGATGAATGATATAAAACTGAATATTATTGTAAGAATATACTGTGCTTAAATTAAAAAATGTCAAACGTATTTTAGTCTAGCTGAGTGTGTATTTTGAAATATTTTAAGGTTTATTCTTTGATTGTTTGTACTATTATTACTTACTATCAAGCTTTTCATCCACTGAAAAATCAATTGATTTATTAATTTATAAACCATAATAATAGGTATAATTATCTTTAAGCTTAAAAGTTACTTTAGTAATATAAAATAAAAATTTATATATTTTATAATATAACAATGTTTATAAATATAATTAAAATTAATATGTATTATAGAATATGATTATAAACAATAATTAGATTTAATTTGTAGGATGCCACCAGGTTAACAAATAACAATACTCAATATATATATATATATATGGATTATATATAAATAAAGTTAAAATAAATTTTAAAAAAATACCCAATGATGAATTACGGTTAAAACTTTTTATTACACATCTTTTTTTATAATTCTCTCGGCACTTATTTTGTTTAATAGTTATACTATATTTCTTTTTATTCATAGTTATTTGTATAAAAATATATGTATGGTATGTATATTTTGAAATATAATCAAACTTATTCTAATTATATATTTTGTACCATTATTACTCAAGTTTTTTATTTGATGGCTCATCTATTAATTTATTTATTTAAAACTCTTAATTATTGAATAGGTATATTTAAAATTCGAAAACTGTAATAGTCTTATGAAATAAAAATACATATGTATTATAAAAAACCAATATATATATATATATATATATAATATAAATCAATATTTATTATAAAAAATATCTGATGACGACTTATGATCGAAACTTGTTAATCATAATCTTTTTTTGAATACTCACGGGCCATAATGTTCTTAAAATATATATTTATTTTTATTCATAATAAAATTATTGATTTTACTTTATGCAAAATATTGAAAATTATGAAAAGTTTGATTTTAATCTAGTTTAAGATACATTATTTTTACCATATTAAATTTTATAACTGTAATTTAAAGAATTTAAGCGTTATGAGAAGTTAATTTACTTAATATTTTGATTTTGATTCAACATTTAGATATAAATTCTCCGAAGGAAGATTCAGACACCGTTTGGATTGCGATAGACCTGTAAATATTACTACTAATATTAATATTATAATATAATACCTATTTATGTAGATTTTTTTTTTAAAAGAAATTTAGTTGACTACATTTTTTTATTGAAATGAGGGAATTATATGCTTTAATAATGGAAAAACTGAGCTCCTAGGAACACTAAAATATTAAATTATGTTTAAGATTAGCAATGAAATATACAAAGCGTCGTTAATAATTTGTAACCGATATTATAATATTACAACATGTTACACATTTGAAACCAATTTTCAATTAAACATTATAGAATTGTATTAATAATTTTTTCCAAAGATATAATATAAACTAGGTATATATTTACTTGAAACATATTGTATACTGGACACAACAACCACGACAATAATTACTAATTCCTTCTTTTTAATTAAATCCATTTCTGTATTTCGTTGTACCGTAGTAAGTAATGTAGTACTGTAATGGGAATATTATGTCGGTTTTTGAACAAAACTGAAAGCCATATAGCTGTATTGAGTAAACATTTTAATAGCAAATATGTGTTTGAATAGCACATATGCCATGTGTTAGGGCGAGGAAAGGGAGATGCAATATATTATTGAGAGCCTATTTTCAGTGACCTGTGTGTATTTAATAGTTAAATTAAAATGTATATTGCACGTACGCACAAACCGTATTGCAGGTTACACCGTCGGGTTGGAACTAATCAAATGTTATTGAAATTGGAGCGGTTCGCATTATTGCTTAATACCACATATACAGTGTTGGACTGGCATCGAAAGGCCTAGTCCACGATTTGGTCAAAGGGCCCATATAGCCAATGAAAAATACTAAACGTTCCACTTAAGAGGACGTCACATATACAATTTTTAAGAGTTTTACATTATGTAGAAAATTTTTAAGAAAATTTAAAAATCGCTTTACAAAAATAAAAATAAATAAAATTTTCAAGTGGCAGTAGTCGTCATTTATCAAGAAACACACTATAATATATAGACGCACAATTATCTGTGTTTAACCGCCGTCCTTCTTTCGATACCATAAATAGAACTGATGCTAATTGGAAGATCGTGGGGGAAAAGTTAATTGTTATAGATAATATTATTGTGAATTATTCTAATAAAACGGCGTCGTTTAATTCTTTTCAAACTTGATCTGAAATGTAAACAGATCAACTCTTCAGACATTTTGACTATGGTTGTTAATTTTGTCATTTTAAGATTTACCCTCCAAAATTACGTTCAACGATCGAAAAACCAATTTAAAATTAGTCAAATTTGGAGGACCTTCAGATGGTGGTAAATTGTAAAATCTGGTACGTTTTTAATTTTGTTAATAGTATACAATGTAATAACAAAACTAAAAATCATAACTTAATGGCAGTAATATAACGGAAGATTAGTGATACATATAGTATCGGTACATTTTAAATAAAATATGTAAATAGGTTCCTACTTATACTACAGATTTCAAAAACAGATCAATCGTTTAGAATTTTTTACTATAATCGCAGAATAGGTAATAATAATCGTCTATTTAGTAAATAAATATCGGGTCCGTAGATTTATCAATAAATAAATATCATTCAAATATTAGCAAGGGCGGCAAAATTAGCCGAGGGCCCAGCCCGCGATCGCGGACTAGCGGTCCAGGCCAATCCGACCCTGCACATATAATATAACTAACTTTTATACTGTTGTATACGGGATACATTGTATAATGTATAATATATTATACATAATGTAGACACATATGTTATACGACATATCCCGTATACATATTGTACAATGTTTAGGGTTTAGCAAGTAAGCCGCGCGTGTCTGTAAGGGTAAAATATGCTTGGATCGGCACATTCCAAATGTCTCGGACGGACGGTTTCCACAGACCCCGTCCGGCGACCGGCAGTCGGTTTGGAGCCGGAATATAGTAGTCATGTGAGAACCTCTCTTTTATTGTCTTGTCGAGTTAATTAAATACATAATTTATAATATCTATATTTTTGTACTTATGACTAGTGTGTAAACATATTTTTAATAATTCGTAACTAATCGTAGCGTAGTGTTTAATAAACAGTCGTCATACATATAATTCAGGGCGTGTTCCATTATTTCATCTCTCAGACCAAAGTCGTTGACCGCACGACGTGGTACCCCACACTTTACCGGTGGCAGCAGTGGAATATCGAAATTAGCTACATTTTATTTTGTGGCTGTAGTAGTTTGGTGACTTCTTGTCCGTAAATTACCAAAAGAACCTACGTGGTCTACCGTCGTGTCAATTCAATTTTTGTCTACCAGAAAATTCAGACAGAAAACCGTTCAAAAGTCAAGCCACGGAAAATTAAGAAAAATTCGTAAAATCGGAACTTCGGAAATTATATTCGAAAGGAAAAGAAATCAGTTTTCATCACTGCCACTATTATAACGTGGTCGGGGTTGACCCTCGTTAAATATAATTATTCAGATAAAGTGTGTTCGCGTGAAGATCCCGACGATGCGAAGTTGTCGGGAGAATATCAGCTGCGATTAAGGCCGGAGAAATTACACCGTAAGGAAGAGAGCAGAAAATTAAGGAATGAGAGCAAATATGGAATAGAACAGATTATTGAATGGTTGACATGACGTACAAAATTAAGCCAACAACGGATTGTATGGATTGTAAAATAAAAAGTGGACTGTATTATTTGATACTTAACAATCATTACGAAAAAATAAACTTAATACTAAGATACAGTGGGGGAGGGGCGCAATATAATAATAATATTATATATATATATTATATACAAATGGTCACACGAAGCGTATAATATTACAATTAAAATTAACAGTAAATTAAACGGTTGCCTCTGACCTTTGTTCCGGACTAGTGATTGTTTCACACGATCGGTACGGCTGATGTGCCCAATCACGGGATTCTACGACGCTGGACCAGACTGGTAACGACCAGAGGCGTGGAACACACGTGGAACCGATCGAACGAGGGTCGAGGGTGGGTACGGACCGGATAGCAACCGGGTGGTGCGTCGACGAGACCGAAACAAACCACGGACGAACGAAAAATTCATCACATGTGTATCCGGTTAGATGGACACATGATGAAATTCACTCGCGTCGCACTCAAGAGTATGTCAGCGCGAAACAAAACATATTGTATAACACTCAAGGGATGGCGTTGCGCCCTGTATCGGCGGCGGCACCCTACTACCATGCTCACCGCCACAGCCGTACTCTTAGGTCGTGCATACATTGGTGAGCGGCGAGCGGCGAACGATGGGTAATATGGCAAAATGTGCTGCAGTAGGTACCTACCTATCTAAATATGGCAACTCGTCACTCCGATTTTATTCTCCGAGTAAGAACCATGTCGGTAAATCGCATGTTCATTTTGTTAAATAACACAATATTGCGTAATAAATTTTTGAAAAAAAAAAAAAAAAAAAGATTGGTATTCATCCCATTAATCGCCGCAGATTAATGTATGGTGGGTACCACCATTTATATCCCGAACTACGGAAATCACCGGTTAAATTTTTTGAATATCCATATTATATATTTATTATCCATATATTATAGGTAATATACATCTTCTTCTTCTCCTTTGCCTTCTCTCCCAACAATTTGGGGTCGGCCACCCTGGTCCTACACTTCCACTTAATTGTATTTCCCGCTTCTTCTTGATTTACTCCCACCTTACTTATATCACTCGCAATCACATCCCCCCCCTCATCTCTATTTCGGTCTTCCTCTCTCCAACTTTCCAACAACACACATTTCCCTTACTAATATTAATGCCTCAGTCTCTTTCCTCCCTAATACATGCCCGTGCCGTCTTAAACCATTCTCTCTCATTTCGTCTACTATCGAAGCTACCCCTATACAACTTATTACCTATACTCATTATTTATACTCATTACCTATTTTATCCTCTCTAGTAATTCCACTCATCCACCTTACTATTTTCATCTCAGCGACACTCATTCTTTGTTCTATCCTGTTATCTACTGTTCAACATTCTGTTCCATACATCATTGCAAGTCTCACCACTGCCTTATAGAATTTACTCGAACATCTAAAATGGGAAAACTCTCATATATTCATTTTAAGATTCCTCAAATCTTTTCGACAAGTTATATGCCGGCTGTCCACCTGACACCACCTCAATTAGTCGACTTCTACGACAGGCACGAGGAAACCGTGGAGGTATTCTTAGCCCCATCCACAGGGCGAATAGGTAATTAATATTATTATATAGTGTTGATCAACCATAACGTTTGTAATTTTATGATACATAGTTAATGTAAATATTTATGTAGTAAATTTAACTTTAATAAAATAACAATATATAATATACACCCGTATATTTCATGAGCGGCGAGCGGCGAAATTCAAACATGTTTGATTTGCATCGCGCCGCGCCGCCGCCGCTAACCGCCGCCACCGCTCGCCGCTCGCCAATAAATGCACTCTGATTTAAATTATATGTGTTTAAATTTTTTTTCTGACGCGCCGCTCGCCGTTCACCAATGTATGCACGGCCTTAGGCATTCAATAATTTATTATGTTTCGGGACCGTCGTAAATCGTAACATTCTAAATCTAAATCTCGTTAAATAAGTTTCATCCCGCATTGTAATTTGTACAATAATTATTAATTAATCGTTACAATATTTTATACCTGTAGGTACGTCATAATATTAGCACTGATCATACACACAACAAAAGTTATTTATTATAAACTATATAATAAACTGTATGTAGTATGTGAAACCATACTACTCGGGTTTTTTTTTTTTTTTACAATTTCGTTGTCGGAAACTCGCGTTGATACTCGGATATATTTCCGACTTCGTTCATTTATTATCGAATAATATTATACATTTTCCGTACTTTACTGTCTACGATCAATTATGACAAATACCGGATAGGTACACACAAACTGCCCAAGTACTCGGCGATAATATTATCATTTCGAAAGTACCTATCAATTTTTATATCAAACAATCATTAATTACGTTTATTAGGTGCCTGCCTATTTTTTGACCGTCTACGTCGACTCGCACGGTACCTATGTAATTAAACTCCGTGGTGTTTATAGATAAATATGTCATACCTATACCACCTATACAAATGTATTATTTTACGCACAGATAACAGATTCATAAAATTATTTAATAATATTTAATTATCTAATAATCTATGTAGGTACTAAGTGTAAAATTTGAAAAACCGAGGAATATTATACCTACCTATAAATTATTATGAATATTATAAGATAATCAGTGCAATGGACTAAGGTAATTGCTGCCGTTGAAGATAACCAGAGTAAGACAAAAAGTACTTGGCTACTATAATACTATGTATTGTATCATTATAATTATATAATTTACGCCGAGTAACAAATACACACAACACCCACACATATCAACCCCAAAAGTACTTGGCGATAATATTATTATTTCGAAAATATAAATTTATTTTAAAAAATATTAAATATATTATTATATATAAAAGCTGAATATATCCTAAAATCATATGTCTAAGTTCAAAAATAACAAAAATTAAAATTTTTAAGTAGGTATTGAAGACAACGTTTACTCAGATTTTACTTATATTTACTTTTTTAATTATTAACAAAATGTTCACTGTAATAAAATATTATTTATCATAATATTTAGTTTGTAGTTTTACAGGATCGAATGTCGATCTTGCCCTTCTCGACATGATATGTGTTTTTTATTAGGTACTATCGTGTATCGACCATCGTTTCGTTAATTGTTTCATATTTTGTTATAATATTATTAATATTTGAATTTGTTAACGCCTTACGTAGCAACGAAAATCGCGGTATTACACTGTTTGATGTTTCAAGGGGTAGATTGACCAGAGAGCCAGTAAATGTTATAGTTAACATTTTGTATTTTATTGCTAAATATATACCGTGTAATAGATTTGTATTATTAATTAAAACTTAATCAGCGTATAAATACACATTGAAATAAAAATAACAAAATTAAATTACTTATAACTTTTTTTATTAGATTTCAGATCTGTATATAAATATCATCATTCGATTTCTTGCAAAATTCTACACTAAATTAATGTGTCACTATTTTTCGATTTTTTGGCGTCATTCACTCATTCAGCTTTTCTTTTAGCACCATAATGACGAAAAAAGTAAAAAAGGGTAAAAAGTCGAGTCATATATCAATTCATGCTAAATTTTTACAAGGATTTTGATGGTAACGTTATTTTTTGTTTAATTTGAATATTTGATTAGATATCACTCTCAATTTCACTCTGATTAAAAAAAAAATGTCAACATTTACATATACTGAACATGTATATTATATGAGAGACCACACCTTTGTTTCAATCCTGTATTTGTAAGACCTATATTTTTTTTTCTTAAAAATGTGTTTTAATGCTTAAATCGAAATATCGAATGCATATAATTATATTTTTTTGGTTTTAAAGTTATGGACCAAAAACTATATTTCGA